>OU452223.1:24232820-24305320 GCA_911728455.2 Marthasterias glacialis
ATAACGGCAGGATAATGTCAACGCATTAGGTCCATTGTGGCATAATTGATTTTCAAGAGTCAACTTTTCTGTACGAAATAAGTGAAATGAAACACAATCTCACCATTCCAGCACTCTTCATACCAATGGTACAGCTGCCAGGCTTCATCTGGTACAACGGGTATAGGCGGAAGATTTCTAGGTGAGGTACCCGACTAGGATAGAAACAAAACAGTTTCCAACAAATTCAACACTATTTTTGAATATTGTGGAACATTTTTACAAACTGTGATTATCTGTTTTTGCTTTACATTGAAGGCTACCCGTCATTTCTCCAACCTTAGTTGGCAAAAAACTCGGGTTTGTGACAATGCAAAAGAAAGGTATAAATACAGTATAAAATACAAGGTATCAACTCCCAAAATGGCGTAACCAAGATTCATACCAATTGGCGATAAATGTCAAATGATGATTCATTACATAGTTTTTTGGTGCAGAAGATCAATTGGGATTGCAAAATTTGACGTACCATGGTTGGTCTGGATCTGCTGATTTGTACTTGAGTCAACGACTTAGTCAGTTGGGGAAGGTTTTGTAAAGTGACTGGACTGTAGTCTTTAGGTACGTCATTCGGAGCATTGGGTCTCGGCCTGTCCTGCATGTGTCGGCGAACAGCTGGAGAATCATCGGTAAACCTCCTGCATAAAGATGTGTTTTAATCCATAAATCTTCATTGTATTTAAATGGTGTGTACAACAATGGTAAGTTTGAAAAACTAAATAAGATTTGCACATGACTTACATAGTATAAAGGTGGTCATGGTGAAAAACCTCCTCTGAAATATATTTGCTTAAAATGCTATGGTTTTTGAGGTTTATGAGTAAAACACTTAAGTTTTGCTCATGCGAGACCAAAACTCGATGTTCTAAAACAGTGAAAACATTTCAGGGGGCTTTTTGCACTATTTTCTTGTGACTCCGATGACCGACTGCTTTCACAGGTTTGTTATTTCATGAATATGTTGGGTCTCACAAAGTGCGGATACGGATCTTTGACAATAGACCGATCCATTAAGCCCCGCCCCCTAAGCATATTGACCAATCACATTGGCTACATCACCACTGTACACGTGGGCAGCACCTCGTGCGTCTCTTCAATGCTACACTGCACGACATGAACGCGCCATTATAAGTACATGCACACATGTTTACATTTTCCAATAGGATTTTATCGGTGGCGTACCCAAGGCTGTGATTGGTCAACAAATAAGAGGGTGGGGCTTAATGGATCAGTCTATTACCAATGTTGCACATAGTATGTGATTTTGGGTACTGGTTGACACTTGACAGAAAAATTGTTTTCCATGGACAACATCATAATTTTCATTTTTATCAATAATTTCAACGGATTAAAACGATGAAAAAATAAAATTACCTCAGACTGCAGGGGCAGATTTGCTGAGTGGATTATTTCGGTTGCTACGATGATTGTTTGAGTGGATGCTGGGTAACTTGATGTTGGTGGTACTTCTTGTCAGCAGGATGTCTCGTGGAACTGACATTTTCCCACTGCAACACAACAAAACAAACTGAGTACTACGCCGTGTCTAAATTGATGGCTTCGGCTGTGGCTATGGTGGGATTGCCTATTGTTCAACATTACCGTTGCAGCCAGTGGCTACAGCTGTAGCCGAAGTCGCTTGATTCGGATGCCAGCCATACAAATGAATGAGAATTTAGGAAACACTGGCTTCGTCTTATAAATCAGAGAAACAGAGATGCCAAAAACCCAACTAAATACTGATCAGTTTCAGGGTTCTCTCCAGGATTTTTCAAAACTGCGGGCATTCTGGACCCAAATTTTGAAATTGTGGCTAAGGCACGCTGAATTGGTAGCAGGTCCTTGGAATGTTTCTATTTAATGTTTATGTTTGGTTTGAAAAGCTCAACTCAGGTGCAATCTGGAGCATTTAAAATGGTTTTATGTTAGGTTTTTTGTGAATTTGATATTAAAATTAAAAAAAAAAAATAAATAATAATGTTTTTTTTTGCGTATCGGTCGTAATTTCTACGAATCGGCCCACTAATTCGCACGTATTGGCCCAATACACTAGCTTGTGCATTGAGAGAACCTTGAGTTTACTCTGACCATAGTCAGGCATTGAAATTGCTCTTGGTGCTCCTTCAGAGGTTTTCCATAGACTTTAAGATTTTCCAGTGGAAGTGCCCTTTTCAAAATGAAACTGGCCTTGCCCTCTCAAAGATAAAAGTCCAGGCCTGCCATTAATATTGGCAGTGAATACGGGAGCTGCATGGCTGCATATGCGCATGTGTGAAGTTTATCAAAGAAAATAATATTTTGTTCTGGAATGAAAAAACAAAATAAACCGTGCTCCTTTTTAAGAGTTGTTCATGCAATAAAACACTTACAGTGCGCTGTGTTATAATAAGTGGGTAGTAATTAATAAAAAACATACATTTGCCTCTGGAAATACAACCAGCGGAACCACACTCTTCATAGAAACATACGGTCCGCCATTTTGTGGAGTCACAAATTTGGTTCTACAAAATGGCTGACCGCGTTCTGTCACAAAATTAAACAAAAACTACACAATTTCAACGGATATTTTAAGCAAATCATTATATTCTACTTTTAAAATATCTATCTAACCATATTCATTTCAAAACAAATGCTTTTTATAGCCCAGAAGCTCCCAATCCGAGGGCAATGTGCCCCTTTAAAACTGACCTTTGTATATCGTTTCTCACTGAAGGCTGCTCGAAGTCACCGGTTTCTGCATTACACACCGTCACATCCCTTCTCCTCTGCAGATGGGCACTGAATGGTCACAAACAAAAAGCAGTGTCGATCAAAAAGAACTGTGTGTACCCCTTCCCACACTTATAACCCCCCCCCCATCCCCTTCCCTGCCATCTGTCTCAGTAAATACCAGTTTTGGTACTGTAGCGAACACAAACATGTGGCATGTCGTGGCCGAGCGGATAAGAACTCTGGACTCAAGCTCTGGTGTTTCTGATCAGCAGAGTGTGGGTTCGAGTCCCGGTCGTGACACTTGAGTCCTTGAGCAAGACACTTAACCATTATTGCTGCATCCTTCGGATGGGACGTAAAGCCGTAGGTCACATGTGTCATGTAATGCACGTAAAAGAACCCAGTACACTTATCGAAAAGAGAAAGGGTTTGCCCAAGTGTTCCTGATTTGATCGGCTGTAAATTGCGGCACAGCACCTTGTAAACCGTTACATGGTGCTAAGTAAAGGAACACGTCTCATACTTCAAAGGTAACTCTGAATACCTTGCAGGAAAAAAAAACCCATACTGAGCGCTTTGAGACGCCCATTGGGTGTGATAAAGCACTACACAAGAACTGCGGGATTTATTTAACATGTGTACATGTTGTGTATATCTAGGAGGATGGCCCTGCCAGGTGCTGGAATATCCCATCGGATCATGAAAGGTGAAAATGTTCCCACAAAAGCTTTGCATGAACTGTACCACTACTGGTCAATTTAACCACATGCATTGGAGAAATTGCTACAATGTATAACAATTTACATCATGACAGGAGATACGCTGGCAGTATGCCAATTGTTTTAGCGACTTTTTCTAGCAATAAGTTGAGTGTATTTTCTGTTGTTGGAGTTGTCTGTTTAAGGAAGAACAAGAAAAGTTGGTTGATTGAATGTTCTGATTGTTGTTTTTGTTGCGGCAGTAAAACATGGCCCCAGAGAGCACACGCTCGGTGCTTCAGCTACATGCAGAAGGGTCAACAAGGAATGCAGACAGGGTCAATAGGGAGACTTTGAATCTTACCTGCCAATGTGATAATAATTCCTGACAGCTCTTCTGGCTCGAGTTTCCCTACTCACATGAGAACTAATGGGTGTGAACCTATACTGCGGATACAGCTGTTGTGAAGTGTACATAAAATCCCTATGGAGTGTCGGCTGTAGACTTGTCCACAGAAACCCAAACTGGCTGTAATTACTTCTCGTCAAAATACCTTCCAAAATTGAACATTTCTGGGAAAAAAATATATATATATATTTACTTCTAGTAAGTTCAAATTCAAAACCAATGACATTGTACAACACATTACAAGTAATTAGATTGAAGTCAAGTTTACAAGAAAAGACTTTGTGCTGATTGGCTTACAACTTAATAAAGCCACCAGCATGGTTTTCTCTAAAACATTGATAAGACTGAGAGCTACCTTGCTCTACATCAGGAAGGCAGGTCAGTGTGCCTGTTTCTTCAAGAATATCTGGGGGGCTCTACACGAGTTTATCCAAGCTAGTTGCGATAATTGTTACCCCTCGATCAGACCGCCGGGAGGATGGAGGGTTACGATTATCGCAACTAATCCAAGCTTCCTGCCAAAGTAACCAGGACCATCGTCTCAACCTAGAATGGCTTCAGTGGATTCAAGTAAGTCAAGTTAAAGAGATTTTCTTTTCAAACATTTCTATCACACACCTGTTCATGACTCCACCTATCGATCCAAACAGCCACATGATCCAACTGACGATGATATTCCATGTTCAACTCATCCTTGATTGGTCTCCCACGGAATGCATGCCACTGACCGAGAAGACTTGTCCCAAGAGCTGGTCCGTTGGATGAATCTACTTTCTTCTTGAGAGGCAATTGATCTCCTTCACCATGATGATGGTGAAGGACCTGAACAGGATGTTCCATTGTTTCTTTAAATTTCCTGTGCGCATTAGAGAAAGAAAACAAAACAATTAATCCATAAATTATACATTTAATGTTTTTGCAGACACTACAGGCCTGTTACCTAATGGAGGCAATGGAGGCAATTGCCTCCATTGCCCTTAGTCATTGCCTTGGTGCCCTTGTAATTGGCCAATAGTAATTTTCGATTTCCTCATAGAATTAGAGGTGTCCTTTACCTAGGCGAAAATAGCTTGATGCCCAATGGCGTAAATTTGTTGTGAAAAGTGGGGGGATGGTCATGGAAAAAAGGAATAATGCTGAGATCACGAGCAAAGGGGGCATGGGGAAGGTTACATGTAAGACCACAGCAGATGTTCGATTGCATTATGGATGCCCTCTGTGTTGTTAATGTTTCTTTTCAGCTTTCCTGCATAGTACATTCATTAGGCATTGTCAAGTAACAAATACCAACCTCAATTTGCCACAGCGGTGCTGTTTGGTGGGTATAATTAAGTTCCGTAAGTTTGTGTAAATGACCGTCTACTCACTGTTTAAATGTACAGGTGCTATGTATAGATGTGGGTGTTGTCTTGATAGGGATTTGAAGAAATGTTTTATTCATTTACTGAGCTATCAGGTGCTTTTTCAGTGAAAACCACCAAATTGTGTTTTTTAAGGACCAAAAACAGTATTTACGCCCATGTTGATGCCATTGCCCTTTTAAGAATGAAGCAATCAGGCCTGCACTATAGTACGATCACCGTAAACCTTCCCGGCATTCTCCCTAAACAGTGGTCCGTTAACCAAATGCTAAATTAAAGTCGCATGACATGTTTTTGACGGAGGAAAGTTCATTATAAGGCAGTGGATACTTTGCCCACACTAGCTTTTATTTAGTAAACGTTATGAAGCTGAACATGCTGCACAGTGATTGTTTTTGGGACTTAAGAAGTTTTACCACAAGAATCGTTAGTCTGGTTCCGTGCCATCATTGTCATTGTTACTTCGTATTCACGAGATGGGAATCAGACAATTTCTGAAAATCTGACTTTATTTCCCATAAAAAAAATGCTTAAGGCTGAAAAACAAAAGAATAAAAAAAAGGATAATATTTTACACATATGGACTGGCAATGAGGGAAATAGTGCACGTCTATGCAACCCGAGGGCCTGTGAGTGACCAGGAGAGGGTCCTATTTCCCAAGGCCGGTTTTATAACACACCTCAGTCCAAAATGTCAGTTAGAAGAGTAAATTGCGGTTTCTTGGCCGGAGATCCTTCTCGATCCGCAGACGCCGCCATTTTCGTTCTCTTGAGGGCGCTGTTTACCAGTCAATAGTTTTTGGGTTTTTGAAACTATTTCCCGCTTTGCGAATTCTTTCCCCCAAATGAGGGGCGTGCGGTGCGTGTGGTGCAGATTTCATGCACTAGGCTATATTAGTTCATCACGCGACCGTGTTTCAGCCAATCAGGATTAAGAACCAGGGAGAGGTGTGTTATAATACTATCTATCCATAAAAGAATATTATTTTGGGGGATGAAAAAAAAATTGAAAAGTTGACTGAAGAAAAAAGCGCGGAACATATTGTTTGCATGGTGGGAGCATAGTCCTCTGGGTTACCAGGATAAGTCGTATAATGTTATTGTTGGGTACTTGTGTACACGTTAAAGAAGAGGATGCTGTCCGATCTGCTGGCTTAATATCGTTTACTATAAAAGAAAGACAGTTCTGGCAAAATATTCGGCATTACTTTTTTGCATTTTTTTCTCTAAATGAATTGACAGATGATGCTGTCCTCAAAACAAAAAACATACAACTTTTGCTCATACCACGAACAATGCACAAAATACATGTAACATGCAAAAATGTTTGGACGTGAGACTGGGTCCTGGGTAGACCCAGTAACTGGGGCGCTGTACTCCTTTTTTGAGATTTTGACATTATCGGTCGTACTAGCTAGCTAGGTTACTGGGTCGAGGTCCTGGGATAATGTCGTCATCCGGACAATATCTTGCCAATTATGTGGTATTAATTAAAAAACTAAAAATGAATTATTGTCAATAATTTTTGTTTTTTTGTTTTTAATTAAATACCACTTATCATTGGCAGATGTTTTCGTGCAATACCTCAAAATGAAAGCTTACAATTTTCTCAAATCTATACAAATACAAAATAGCTATTTAATTAAAATTTAAATCTACATTTTTGGGTCAAATCGGCCAAAAACTGACCTACCATGTTTACACACTTGATAATGATGAGGACCACACAGTAACGGGTGCATAATAATATTAGTCAGACGTAGTAACTGGGGCGCTGTACTCCTTTTTGAGATTTTGACATTTTATCGGTCGTGCAATGTGCATGTATGTAGGAATAGGATACGACCGATAAAATGTCAAAATCTCAAAAAAGGAGTCTAGTTCATTCAGTTCCGATGTAAACTCTACGGACTCACCTTTACAACAAGTACAACTTGTTTCTATATGACGACAAGATTATGATGATTCGATTTATTCACATTATTATTACTAAACCAGTTTCTTACGGCCGAGAATGTAGGTAATCTAGGAATATGACAAACATTCACAAAGTTCGTCCATGTTGCCATTGCTCTACTCTAGACTATAGTCCTACTGTACTGTGTTATGCTCTACTACTACTAGTACTAGTACTACAGCTGAAAAAAGACAAGCGGCGGCGGAAGCAGTAGCATGCACACCGTACCCACATAAAGATGTCCACATTTATCTAGAGGTAAAATATGAACAGTTACTCCCGAACAAAGTTGTTGTTTTTCATTCATTTTGTCGCAAACAACCATAAATATATGTTAGAACGTTATTCAATCATAGATAAAAAAATAAAGACAAGAGTTTTATTCATTAAGATAATTAAGAGTAACCCAAATGTTTTACCATTCTATTAAGCACCCTTCATAAAAATGGAAAGGTCCATAGTGTTGACAACGCTTGATAATGGATGGGTGGTTACGGTAAACGATCATCACTGGTACCATCACACACACAGTCGGTAATAACACGCTCGGTGAGGGAACCTTCAAAAGTGACTTCTGTAGCCGGCCCCCTGCACATCCCCTCTGACGTGATTTGTCATTCATAAAGTAATCTGGGTCGGGTGATTGCGCTTGTCATTAATATAGGTCATATTATTTTTGAGTTTCATTATCCACAAATGCTTGAGCTTTTGTTTGCTTAAAATGACAATTTATTTACCAAAAGTATTCTGATTTCTTTTGTTTGTCTTATTGTCAGTCTCCCTGACGGCAGCTGACAATAACTCCACAAACTTCAGCCCAGCCAGAGAGGTAGAGGAGGTTGAGCTGGGATGGGATGAGTGGGACTCGGGGCGGGGACCGGGTTAGGAACGGGTACGATACGCTAAAGAGGGAAAAAAGGAAGCGAATCATGTCTGATTTTTCCCCAAGTTACGTATTGCATTTTACACACAGGCACAAAAACACGCCTGTTCGACCACATGACGTAACTTAGATCTTATATATTTAAAAAAAATCACTTTATGAGGGGTTGTGGCTAATTAATAACTGTTGATTTTCATAAGATCTTGTTTTGATGGTTTGTATATGTTTGCCTGTCGACCGACTGTTTCCATGCCTTTAACTATTAAGCTTACTTTATTTATTGTCCTAAGCACCATATTTCAGTTGAATGTGGGTATTAATTTGTTTGTTTTTGTATTAAAGCTCCAGCTCAACATTGGTAAACTGACTGTAAATTCTTCCATTCTTTGCACAAATCAAGATATTTGTAATAAAACCAACATGTGGGAATGTCAGCTCATTTCGTAGTTTCGTTTGCGAGAAAACATAAAAAAAAGGCATTCAGAATGTTTGTATGCATTCCTATAAGCAGAATTTTCGTCTCACTGAAACGAAAACTAATTTCGGGTCTTATTTCATTTGTTATTAAAATACGAAATATTTCAAGGAAAGTTTTATACCATCATTTTCTTTATAAGGTATATGTAAATCTGTGAACATTTATATTTTTCTTCTTGCCAATGTTGAGCTGGGGCTTTAAATCATTATTTTTTCTCACAATTGATTTTATAATTAATTTTTATCTGTTGTACAACTTGTAAGCTCATTATTCATTGTTCAAATTATCTATGTTTCCATTTGAGCTTGGGATAAACAGGCCTCGGCCCACAAGGTTGAGGTACTCTTTTGTCTGTCCATGATGATGTTGTTCTTATGACTGTTATTGTTGTAGTTGTTGTTTCTACTGCTCCTGTTGTTTATTTCTTGTTTATTTGTTCGCTTGCTTTGTGTTTTTTGTTTTTTGATATTTGTTTGTTTTGAATATCTGTCTTTGTCACAGTGCTTGTTTTTGTTTTTCGTGTTTTTTTCTTTTCTTTTTTGCTTTCTTTTCTTTTTTTGCTCTCGGTCCTTCCTTCATAGGCCTATAACCAGTGACCACATTAAAGTTTTCTCTTAATGCAATTCGAATTTTGTGATGTAACGATTGCTGTTGTATTATCAACTATCGTCTGAAATGAATTTGTGTTTTAATAAAACAATGTTTGTACTGTATCTCCAAGTTCAGCTTTAAATGTTCAACTGCGTTAAAATAAAAGTTGGCTGCAACAGTCGTCGAATACTGCGACGTCTGAGCTTTCCGTGCAGCAGAGGGTCTGCATGACGTACTCGGCTTGGGCGCGTTGTTGCCAAGAAGAAAGTGGGCAAAGAGTGGGACCCGACTAGAATTGTTGAACATTAAGTTTTGCATGACGGTCTGGATCCTTGCTCTATATCACAAGAAACTTTCAACCTTCGACTTTCTCTCTAAAAGAGAATGAGGGAATGTTTACTAAAAAATAAAGTTGAATGTAATTTCAGTCTGCATCGATCTTTGGTTGCATGCTGCACATGCAGGCTGCCGGTTCACTGACTTTTCTGTGTGAGTTATTTGTCGTTAAGTATGTAAGTAGGGGTGTTAAGTTGAAACCTAAATTTAATTGACTATTATTTCAGTGCAGTGATTTAGCATTTTTTGTCAAAATTTCGGAGGTTTTGTTTTGTTGTTATTGTTTTTTTCAGTCACATCGATTGTATGTACATGTATTTTTGTACTTTTGTGTATAATTTTCTCATTAGTCATTGTCATTATTTATTTCTCTTTATCGGCCTAATAATATAAATATCAGTAGGCCTAATTAAATATGTTATAGTTCAGGTACATCTGTGATATTTCAGAGGCCTATCATAAATGAGCTGTCACTAAATGATTTCTTACTCATATGTTGAAGGTAAAGAAATGATAAGGCCATTAAATTAACAACAATTAAATTATTTTTACCTCCATGTTACTTCCAACATGTCCAATTCATTCTCTAAATAAGCAAATTCAATTTATAAAACATAAATTATATTTTACTGAAATGAAAGCAGCCAGAGGGAAAAGTTTGCACATGTTTGATTCATTATATCTATCTGTCTTTTTCATAATACAGTTCTGGGCCATGGAGTCAACAAGTCAATGTAAAGACGAATCAAGATAGAGGATCAAGAAGATGCTTGCCTGTCTCAGAAGGAGATCTGTAAGTTATCTTGAGGTTGTTTGACCCAGTCTCATAAAGCTATTCATTTAATACTTTTACTGAGCAAAATAGTTGTCAGGATTAGTCAATCACAAGCAATTTAAATGTTTTTTTTTGTGGCAGTTTAGCTGGTAACTTGGTAATGGCATGCTTAGCAAGATGTTTCTGTGCAAAACATTCTGCCATTGTGAATATATCTATCAGGTTTCTTGATAAAGAATTTTTCAATATTAGTGCTTGATGTAAAAAAGAAAATAAAAATTTTGAAAGAAAATCATTGTTTAAAAACATACAATGCATGAGGGTAGTTGGTTAAGAAAACTGAGTGATACAAAGCAAACTTTAGCATATTAGGTCACTAAAAAATTCATTGTTGATATTAAAGGGGCTGTGTCGTCATAATTAAAGCAGGCCTGTGGCTGTGCACGGAAAGATGAACTCTCAACCAGTTACAGTACACGCGCATGCGCTTGCGGTCAAATCACAACTGTGGTGTGACTGCCGGTGCCCTCCCCCCCATGTAGTAAACTGGGTTATTCCATTTACTGCTATAATCATAACGATACAGCCCCTTTAACAGCAGTTGCTGAAACCCAAGATAACTTACTTGTTGAATCATCTTTCTCCGATTGGAATATATTTCCTTATTGTAGACAATATATGTCCTACTAGTCGTCTCTCTGGTGTACTCACTCCTTCTATCAGTGGCCTACTTGTCTTTTGTCTTCAAGCTACAATCCAATCAGCATGTGGTACGACGCTCAACAGTTTCCCCACGCATCAAGTTCAATGGACACAGAGATATCAAGAAGGCAAAGGCAAAGAAACTCTTTGATGCTGTGAGAAGCCTCGCCAGCCATAGGGAACAAAAGAATCAACGATACTCCCGGTCAAAGGTTCACTGGGGGTACCAAAGTCTCCTTGAAGGAAAAGTAAGTTGGCTCAATTCCAGAAATCACTTAGACTCATCTTTAAGATGAGTTGTTAGTATTACCATAGTGATTTGTATTGTGACATCACACTTTGCTCTAGCAATTAAGATTGATTCGCACTTACCGTTAATCTTAGCTCTTAGTGAAATCGAGCCCCTGATAAACAACAAACCAAAACAATACCGACAAATGTAGAATATAACTAATGCAATAAGAATTCAACTATCATTTGTTATTATTATTATTATTATTTATTCGACCTTAACAATACAAAAATGAGCACAAAAAAGGAAATACAAAGCAAATCGATGAACAGTATACTGTAGAAGACTAGAACAACAAGCAAAAAACGTAAACCAAGCAAGAACATGAATTACAAAACACAATGAAAAATAAAACAAATGAAGCCTGGAGGGCAACTAGACGAATATAAGGAACAACAGCAGCGAATTATCATGGGGAGAAAAAAGCATAAATGAGCGTAAAAGAGCGTATAAAGGGGGCATGCAGGTAAGAGAAGACAATCTAGGGTAGAACGCAAACACAAGCCCACCAAATAGGGCACAAAATGGACAAAAAGCAACAATCAAAAGAACGCAGACAATACTACGCGGGTCAGGGACAGCAAAAGTGAACTAAATCACTATTGCTCGGAAGCATGCTATCCCACACATAGTAAAAAAACTGGACCAAAAAAAAAGACAGAAAAATTGTATACATCTCATTCTCAATAGTTTGTACATATTTCATTGTTTTACTATCTTGTCATTGGTGCCTGCTCTGTTGGATGAAAGGAAATGAAATAAAATAGATACAAGAACTGAGCGATAATTCCTTCTCTGCTCGATTTCACAAAGCACTAAGATTCATCTTAAGATGATTTGTCAATATCCCCATAGTAATTTTGTATTGTGACACCACACTTTGCTTAGAGATTAAGATTGACACACGTCTTAAGATCAATTTTAGCTCTTCGTAAAGTCAGCATCTGGAATGCTGTCATCTATGAGAAAAGTATCAAGATTAAATCTGATCTTTTTGCTTTTAGTGGCTTGTAAGGAAAGAGAGTGTTTACGAAGTACGTGACAACATTATGTAAACTCTGTTTTCTTGAAAACCAGCGCTCACCGAATTCAATGAAATCTTTACATTTTCGTAGCTCTAAGATATGTTTCTTGACAACTACATGGTTAAAGTAAAACCAATATTAATATTCCCAGCTGCTGCAGATGCATTGTTCTCGTTGTGCTGTTGTGTCAAGCTCTGGTCATCTAATCAACAGCAGTGCGGGACGAGAAATTGACAGCACACCTTGTGTATTTCGCATGAATAATGCCCCAGTCGTAGGCTACGAGAAAGATGTTGGGTCTCGGACAACAGTGCGATCTCTTGCCCACCTTAATCTGGAGAAATCATTCGGTGATAATGAAGGTTGGTTGCAAATATGATACAAATCAATTTCGGTTTAGAAATCTACGGTAGCAAATTGGTTTGAGACTGTGAAATGTGGCCTGGTTGTTACTAGTTAGTGTGAAATTGGTTGTTGGTTATTGGTTATTGGTTACTGGTTACTGGTTATTGGTTATTGGTTATTGATTATTGGTTACTTTAGTTTATACATTAAATGCAGCACGTGGCTTGCTCATGCACCATGACACACTGGCTGCGTGATTTGTAATGATTCTTTTCGTTAAGCTCCCTTAGTGCCCTCTGTTTATGAAGTCCGCATTTTGGGTTTTTGTTAAGCACTCGCAAACGATACAATTCTTTATGACAGTTTGATGAGATTACTTAAGTAGAATAACGCTCTGGCAATCAGGTTTTTAGTTAACATCATATACCTCTGCCCCTAAGACTAAGAGCAACATTTATATACAGCAGCGAGGAGGCGCCCCCCCCCCCCCCCCCCACCGGCTCAGAACCTTGTCCCTCAAATGAGATTGAAAAATGCACAAATGAATGGTTTAAATAGCCCCTCGGAAGACAAAATAAAATGTTGTCTTTGCCCCTGTTTGCCCCCCCCCAAAAAAAAAAAAAAATAAATAAATAAATGTCTGGTTCATACTTAATTATAGACAAAACATTGACACTTTGTTTTCATCTCACTCTTCTGCAGTTGCTTGCAACGAGATGCTTACTGATAATGTAACACGTGCTGATATCGTCCTGATCAATTGGATGTCTGAGAGTAAAATCAAGAAGCTCATCTCCAAGGAGTACCGCTTTGCCCTCCTCCTCACTCACCTCTTTCCTGATGTCCAGTTCTACACCTTCACATTTGAAAAGATGAAATCATCAGAGATGTTGTTTAAAAACCAGACCGGGCTATCCAAGTAATTGGTTCTAGAATTTGTTACATTTGAGCAGTAAAGCAAATTTATGTGCACATTGAAGTTATAAAGATAGGGTCATACTTCTGTAATGACCCCGAAAAGAAATTGTGTAATTTTTATCTGAAAGCCTACTTGTTATACAGATGGTAATGGTAGTAAGCTTCCTGCGAAATTAGTTGGTCCTAAGTGCCCCAAAGAATCTCCAAAGACCGCCTGCAGGCGACATTTGGAAATTTCCGTGGTATCCGTTTGAATGCTGCCCTCAGTAAGGCCAGAGATGCCTGGAACCCGCTATCACCTTGCTAAACCTGGATGGTTTTGACGTTCTTGATGAAAATACCGTGACATTTTTTTGCTGTTTTCTCAAAAAGTAGGCTCTGTACTCCTGATAATTTTGAGCATCAATCTTGATTTGTAATCGTTTTTGCAATTTACCTCGACAGGAAAGAAGCTCAAACATGGTTATCTACTGGCTGGTATACTTTAGTAGCTGCTCTTGATATATGTAAGGAGGTGACAGTTTATGGAATGGCTGATGAGAATTACTGCTCAAGAACCAGGTAAAACTGACAAATCACTCTGCAAAACGTTCTTAAAGTTGCGGTTTGTCCAAGCTTTCCCTGGACAATTCGGTGCGTCTAATCCTGACCTTTGACCCACCTGTGGCATATGATATTAAAGTAGAAGCTAGAGGACATATACATCGAACAATTTATAATTTGCATTTTTTTGTAGCTAGTGAGAGCAATAAATATAAAATGGGATTAATATGCTTTCAAACATGAACTTTGTACCTCTGTATTTTTTGTCGTCACTTGCACTCCAGTGAAGATGTTCAACATGTCCCTTACCACTACTACGAGCCAGACAAACTCAAGGAGTGCTCCTACTACAATGTCAGCGAGACCCGCCTCACTGGAGGACACCTGTTCATCACGGAGAAAGCTCTCTTTGCTCGCTGGGCCACTAGGCGGGCCCTGAAGTTCAAGTATCCCTCCTGGCCAATCAGAGACATCAGCTCAGCCGTGACGCTTGACACGCCCTTCCTGAAGCATTACAGGGAGAATAAGAAGTACCGGGCGGCGCACAGACACCGACGCCCAGTTAAGAAATCTACAAATAAAGCTGTCCAACTCCGCATGGGAAATAACACTATTACTGTAGATAAACAGCACTTGTTGGAAAAGATTGTTGAACTTCTACCGGACTCCAAGATCCTTCTTGGACCAGTTAATGTTACTCAAAGCAATAACAATATCTCTGGAAGTGGTGACGGGAATCCTTGACCAAATATTGACTTCCAAAATATCTGCCAAAAAGTGAAATTTGAAATGATAACAACTCCCTAATAAGTTTAGTGAGGATATCTTGCCCTAGGAAGGACCTCCGCAAATTTTTTCTAATTTCTTGCCATCAGTCTTTACAAGTTGACATGTTAAATTATTGTAATGAAAGTCTTAAGGGGTGGGTGTGACTTTTTTTCAGGAAAATTCCCGTTGGTGTATTTTTGCAAAGGTATCAATAGATGACCATTTATTCCTTCAGCAATAATACGTTTATGTTTGTTTTTTTCCTTTTTTTTCAATTTACAAAGGAGGTACTGTGATTTTTTTTTATATTGGACACATTTTTTTTTTAAGTATCACATCACCAAAATAATTGTTCAGATGATATAAACAAGTAGGAAAATATTTAAGATGCACAAACCATTTGAAGGTAGAATACAGCAGTGGTATTAATAAAAAAAATTTTTTTTTAGTATCAGTCTGAAAGCTTAATGGTTATGAAGTTCATACCAGTACAAATCTTAGAAATACTTTTGTCTGAAATACTGTCAAAGTCCAGAAAATAGAATTTGAAGACCACAATTTTAATTTTGATTGTAACAATCGAAATTAAGGACAAGTGTGCATGGTCATTTCACTATTTTCTTCTAACTCGACAACGGATTGAGCCCAAATTTTCACAGTTTTTTTTTTCATGTATACTTTGAATCACACAAAGTAAGAACACACGGCTAAGAACACTATCAGCTTTACCAATCCTATATTTTACCTTTAACTGCTGAAACTAGTATTTGCTGTTCTATCCTGGTATAAATAAGATATTTTGTTTAAGGTTTCACTTTATCAAGCCAAAGATTCTAAATCCATTGTAAACGTTTAATTTAATGCATGTGCAGTTTTATTTAAGATTAACCGTGCTGTATGAAAGGAATTTTCTTTCTGTACTCAACTGAGTTAGAGTAGACTTATGTTTAGATGGCGCTTTGATGTGTGCGGTCTGACATCTTGGTTACATCTGAAGACTATCATCACTTGACCCGTAGACTGTAGACATCGAAACAAAAGTCTACTCAGTTGGTTGTACATAAAGAATATTCCTTTCTTATTGTATTAACAACCAGTTGATGCATTTATTCGAGAATTAACCATGCTGTCTTTCCATGGAGACAATTTTAAAGTAAGAAATACCGATAGTATTTACTTTTTTTTCATAGCACTTTGTTTTCATTTTTTTGCATGACAGGGTTGTTTAAACAATCATTTAAAAAAAATGCATATTTTAAAAAGGTAAAGTACTTTATTTGTGAACAAATATTAGTAAGTAAACAAAATCTGAACCCACAAATTTGCCATGTAGGGGGAAATTTTGCTAAGAAAATATGGATTACCAGCCAAAGTAACACGTGTCCAAAACCATTAAAAAAAAATTTTGTTTTATGTTCACCAGAGGACAATATTTAATTTGTTGTAAGAAAAGCAATGTGCCTTTTTTTCTTCAAAAAGATCCGTTGTTGTCAATTACTTTTTAAATTGTTGGTAGTTTCATATGACGCCATATCGATTGCCATTTTTCCCGTTTAAACATAAATTATAGACATAACTATTTTACTGCTCATATTTACTAACACATTCAGAGATGTGCATTTTAACTAATTTATATGAACCCAAGTACTTTCATTGCTATGTTTTTTTAATCGGCACCTATGCAATGTTTTCACTTTTATTTCTGCTACAAAGAACTCTGTTTTTTACGGATGTTTCAATAAAATGTTTTCTTACATTTTCTCAGAGAAGTTTTTCAAGTGTTTCTTGTTTTAGGGTAGTTGTTCAACTTTTGTAGTTTATGCTACAGTAAATGAATAGAAATGTAATGACATATCGATCATTGTAATTCGTAACATGAACTTTAGGTTCTACAATCATGCATGCTTGCGAATTGTAACCTAATTAGTATTATTTCAATGTACTCTGCACCAATATAAATATAATTTTCATTTGGGTTATTTTTCATCTATAGTTTTCTATTGAACCTTAAATTTTTGAGTCTTTACACCGATTGTTTTATTGCTATTAGTTTTTCTGAATTAAATATTACAAAATAGTTGTCAGGATTTCTCAACAGGCTATATAGCAACAATTTCCCAGACAGAAATCTAACGATACCTGCATCCCGCTGGGTGTCACAAAATGCAACATTAACAACCGAAATCTAAACAGCTGTTCGGCCAAGGTCATACGTTATTGTGAAACTTTAAAAATATTCATAAAAGGATATGTGATCGATTTTTATGGAATCCGTTGTTTGTGAAACCTGTCAAACCAAAGCATGGATACAATGCTTTGCTCCGGAATAATTATTGTGATAACGCGGTAAACCCATGGCCCACCAACGGTGCAGGCGAACCTCAAGTTTACTGAGATCACGTGTACAGTCTACGAATTCATTTCAAAACTGAACTAGATCGTTTTGATTGCAATGGTTTGCCCCGGATCGCTTTGATATCATGCAATGTAAGGGTGCATTATGAGGGTTTATCCACGGCATTTAATGGTAAGTTTCGTAGATGGATTATTAGACCGATTCCAGAAGATCAGTGTTTAACAAAAGAACAAAATGCAAAGAATTATTTTCTCAAGCTGAAAAATAATCACGAGGTAGTTAATGGACTTTTGGTTTTCTAGATTGTTTGTTGAATCGAAGGGGCGCTAACGTCCCTTTGTCTTTCAGTTACATGCGAGAACTGAGATTGAGACAGAAGCCAAGAAACAATAAGAGAAAGTAGCACGTGTAAAACAAATTGTATAAGACGTGGAATATATGCAGTTATCCAGATACACAAGTTATTATCATTGCTGTGTCATTATCTGATCGTACATTTCCGAGTTTAGTTTCCGACTTTTCATGTTTGATTTTCCGTTTTGACAATGCCGAAAAACGCATGGGAAAACACAAAAAGAGAAAAACTGCTTCTCCGCGGCAATTTGTTGGACGATGGAATAGTGTTCTCGGCAGACTAGATATTTGCTTTCAATTATTTACAAATAAAATGTACCAACACAATGAATTTGTCTCCAATGCCAAACCACCACATCTCATTTTTGTTTTTGTTTTTTTGGCAGACTCCTTTGAGTGGGGTCATCTTTTCCTCCGTGATCTTCACATGGTCTTTATACGTCCTTGTCATCAGTCAACTCCACATGCCGTCTATAAGAAATAAACCTCCCGTAGATGAGTGGAGAGTTTTGGTGACTCCATCACCGGGACTTGGACATAATAAACCAACCGACTCTTCAAGGAACATGTCTTCGTCAGGAAAATCTTTTCAAAATTACATTAATTTCTTGAACGAGGAAGTAAGTAATTTTCTTTCAAGCCTTCTTCGAGATTGTACTAGGGCTAGTACATGTAATTTACTGTAGGCCTGAAACTGCTGATATTTAAACATCGGAATTATTTCATGAAGTTTTGAAATAAAACAAACAAGTTTGATAAACATTTCTCATTTAAAGGCCGCGTCCACTTACTAAAAAAAACTTCGGTGTTCTGTTTTATAAAGCTTTAATGGTAACTTTTTGTCAATAACATGATTGTTGAAAAAAGATTTTAAAATGTTATTGATTCATTTCAGCCTCTAAAACTTTCTTGCGACGACTGTGCTTATGTTACGAGTTCCGGGCGTCTACTCCATAGCAACGCCGGCCAAGAAATTGACGGACATGATTGCGTCATAAGAATGAACGATGCTCCAGTTATCGGATATGAAACAGACGTCGGGTCACGAACTACAATCAGATCTATGAGCTTCATCAACATTCTGCGGGTATCTTAAAATAAAAGTACTACTCAAACCAAACGTTCAGAATTGTCATAAACCAATTCAAATTGTAAAAAGCAAATTAAAATAAAAAATAGTTGCTTTTGAAATAGCTATGTCAGCCAAGAATGATTTTTCCGTCATTTTCTATCGATCAATAATTTGTTTGTCTTTCCCAACAGTCTCTGGAGCATAATATGGATAAAAGAAACGAGTTTTTTGTGGACATCCGATCCAAGACGGAGATTTTTCTGATCAACTGGATGACCGAAGTGCAAATAAATATTTTCGAGGATATTCACTTTCGCTACGTGATCTTGCTCACCCACCTTTATCCTGCCGTCAAGTTTTTCCGTTTTACGTCAGGAAAAGTTGGGGAAAGCAGACGAATGTTTTTCGAACAGGTTGGAAAGTAAGTGAGTCTTTGTTCATAATATTTACCATTAAACATGAATGACAAAATCATGACAAATGCAAGAAAAGTTCGCACAGAGTTGTGAGACGGATGTGCTCACGGTTATTACAAAGCCAAAAAGCATTAATTCAAAAGTAGATAATGCAACTAAAACAGGAATGAGGGTTAATGTCTGTGAAAATTCCTGAAAGTAGCTTGTGGGCCTGGGTCCCCCTTTTTCACCCTGAACTTCCCAGATGTTTACAGGTTTACAGACTCTGAGCATCACCAGAAATACAACACATTGTTTGGACACAATGTGGATTATTTCTCTCTCCCTTCGGTGACTGCTTTACTTCTTTCAAGAACATTTTAATGCTCATGGAGATTTTGATAAAATCCTGAAATCAGGAAAAATCCTGAAAACTCACAACCCTGCTGAAAAGATACCAAATGGACTATCGTGTTTCACTTCTATAGACATGCTGTGACCAATTTTGTCACATTCCTTGTCTACAAACAACAAATAAATGGTGATTATTTATATTAAAAAAAAAAAAAAAAAATGGTGATTTTTACTGTGCTGACAAAATAATTTGACAAATGTACAAATAAATTTGAAGAAAAGTAATTAAGTTAAAACTATGTTGTGTTTTCTCCTTGACAGTAAAACAATGGACATGCATCACAAGCAGCCGTCCACTGGTTGGCATACCCTGGTAGCTGCGCTGGAGCTGTGTGGGCAGGTAACTGTGTACGGAATGATACCTACAACATTCTGCATGTCACAAAGGTACATACAATATTCCTTCTCAATGACAGACACAAACTCGAAAGTGCGATTTCTTGATAACATAGCTTCCATCCAATCCTGACGTTATATATGTTAAATCTTTGGGAGAGGAATGACTTGTGTTGGATGGCTCCAGCCGGTCAGCGGACCGGTGGAACACTTTTAAAAGTGGGCCGGGGTGGGGGTGAGCAGATGGGCACGGACCAGCAGTGGTCTAGACAGGATATTCCCGGTGGATTTGAGTGGGGGTAAAACCACAGATTATAGAGCGTCGAAGAAACAAGATGGGAAACTAAAACTCCATCTGTTGTTGGAACGTGAAATACGCATGGGCGCCATTTTAGCAAGTGAATGTTTTGCTTCCTATCCTGTTGGTAAGTGATGACGTTTTGGAGCCGGAAGTGCAATGTAAAGGAGTGGTATACATACATTGCACATGAACATTCGTGACACTGCACTTCCGGCTCCAAAACGTCATCACTTACCAACAGGATTGTCAGCAATGGTCATTGTCCGCGCACTGATCTATTGTTGTATCAAAAAAATTGTCCTTGCTGAAATGGCGTCCAGTGGGAATTCACATTTCAGTCGGAGTTCCTCATCTTGTATAACCGTTGGGTAATCTAGGCCCACTATGTATAGCTACTTGCGAGAGGGTGACATCTTTGTGTACTTAGTGATGTATTTTGTACGCCTTTTAGCTGTGTATAAGGCTTTTTTTGTATAACTTGTAAGAAGTGTTGACCAAGGCTGTAGCAATTTTTTCCGTCATCCTTTTTCAGTAATTCTACGTCAAACAGACAAACAGCGAGGGCAAAGGAAGATGTACCGTACCACTACTACCCACCTCACTTATGGAAGAATGACTGCAAGTATTTAATCAACAGCGAGAGAGCTCGGCAAAAAGGACACCCCTTCCTTACAGAAAGACAAGTAATCAAACAGCTTAGGACAAAATATAATATTACATTCAGGTATCCACAATGGAATGAGACGACTTGAAATCGAGTACCCTGTGTGGGCAACAACAGCCATAAATACCGGTTCCTGTTCCAAGGACCAGACTATTTCCACTTCAAGCTAGTTTGACGGCAATGGTTGGGGGCAATAATACGATACGGGTCATGAGTATTTTGTATTGGACTCCTAATCCAAAGCAGATTCAAAGCCCACGCGTTGCTGTAGTTCCACAAAGGCATTAGCTTTAAAACAATCAACCTGTTTTATTTCAACAAAAAGACCGTTTAGAAAAGTGTCAACTCATTCAGAGATCAGACATTTTTATTCACTGATTTTCAATTTCCAATTTAGACTGTTATACAAGTGGTAAAAACATCATTTAAGCTTTCATGCCTGTTTCCAATTCTGCACGGACAAAACGCCCAGTGCAGTACATAGAACAGTCGTAGGGTTCCTCAAACACACCTGTATTATTTATGAAAAATATTTGTACATTTTGAATAATTGATTATAAATTTAGCTATCAATGTTGTTTTGATATAATTCTTATTTGTGCACCGACTTAAAACAGTTCAGTGTAAACAGTTTATGAGTATGCGAGAACTAGACAAACACCGGTAAACATGAATACGAAAAGGTACCTTTCTGTGGAAAGTGTGCAAGGAAACTGTCTCAAACTGTCAATCTTTGAATGATTTTCTACAATCTGTCAAAATAAAGCAACCGGGTAAATAATTCAACATTGTTCACAAGCTTCTCAAGGGTTATGATGTAGGCTGTGTTGTGCTGATCATACCAAAGTTGCGCTCAGCGATTTCACCTTAAATAAAACTCAACATTAACCCTCTATCAAACAAAGCCTTACCACCTGCTGAAAAGCAGCCACATTTTTAAATGAGTATTTCAGAATTATAAAGGTTTAGTTTAACTATCAACCTGACAAACTAACTAGTTAAACATGCAGTTATTATGTCAGAGGTTGTTTTTTTTTCTCTCAAGTGGTCCAAATCCACCATGTTTATTGTTAAGGCATGACGGTAAAATTCCATCATCACAAAAAGTTGATGGCATCATTTTTTTTAAATTACGTGCTGTCCAACTTCAGTGAATCCATCCCCAACTTCAACCACATCAAACATCTATCCTAAGGTGTGGCTTAATTCTGCCAAACAGGAAGACCAAATAATATAAAGGGCAAGAAGTCAGAAAATACCAGGTTTGAGGCAAAATGAGCTGTTGGATTGTGCAAGGGAGACAAAAGGATCAACCAATGGGGGTTTACAACAAGTGCTTTAACTGCAAGCAAATCTGTTCAAAAGATTTATGATATTTGGCATATCTCTGTTGGATGCAACACAACGTTTAACAAGGGATGAGAGACACTAGTAAATTATTACAAAATATGCCAATTGTTGACATCTGAAAGCTCATAAAGAAGGGCTAAATAACAATAATTTATAGCATTTTCAATATTACTTTGTTTCCTTTTGGGGACCACAGCTATGCACTTTGGAAGAAACAAAATTCACATTTAAAATACCCGAATGTACAATTTTGATGTGTAATGAAATACCTATTGTCTATATACAGGGAATGGCATTTTACTCTGAATTTTTCAAGTAACTTTACAAGAACCAAGACTATATTGGCTTCTACTCACTATATGACAATATTTAAAAACTACACTGCGTTGGTCGGGGGCTTGTCCAACCCCTGAAAGGGAATTTTCCGAAGTTGTTTATCAGTCAGAAACCTTGAAAAAGTAATAGCGGCCATCTTTCTCAAGTACCCAGAAGGACTTCCACATATCACAATGTAGTGGTTTACAGACACCAGACCGTTCAAGCCTCTAGCCTCAAAATCAAATGAGCGCCAATCCTGGTCTCGATGATAACAATTCAAATTAGCACCACTGAACGACCACTCGATGAGCCTAGAAGTCGCTGTCGGAGTCGTCACCAAAGTTGTACTTGACTGCTGGCTTGGCACGAGACCCTCCTCTTCCGGTGCGGGTTGGGGCAGGAACGGTGTCCACATGATTTGCGCGAGGGGCAAACGTGTCGTCACCATCAGAGTCGGAATCAGAGAAATTAATCTTCTTGGACTTGGGCTGTTTAGAGAAAAATGAAACAATTGTTTCACTAAATTGAAAGACAGTTGCAGAAGACCTCACAAAAAGAAGGAAAAGAAAAATCCCCAAAACATCCTTTCGACAAACTTTTTTGGGGTAAAGCCTACAATGCTTCATGTCTCAAAAACAAGAATAATTATTTCAACTGAAACTACTCTGTTTCATCACTTTGCATACTTCTAAGTAATACCCACCTTGGCAGTTTTCCTAGGGGCCTTCTTTTTCTTGGTTTCAAACACGTCTGAATCGTCATCCCCTGACGTCGTCTTGGAGGGTTTCTTAGCGGCTGGTTTCCTGGGCTTGGGTGCAGCTGAACAAGAAAACAACAAGTAGCAGTACTATTTATTGTTATTTGCACAATACTCCAATGGCTTTCGTCCCCCCGCCCTTCCCTTCAAGGAATCTGACAACTACAACTGAAAAAATATACTGAGAATTTGAGAGGACTTTGATAAATTGGTAGTAAGGAGCTTACCCTTAGCCCTAGCCTTAGCCGGCTTCTTGGCTGCTGGCTCGCTGTCATCACTGCTCTTCTTTGTCTTATTAATCATCTCAAGTATAGACTTCTGCTTTGTGGCTGCATATTACAAAATTAAATAACAATCTTATTTTCAAATATTTACAAAGAACCCCAAAGTTACAATATTCTTAGAGGACCAGCAATTTGTAATTTTCATTTTTTTTTTAAAGTAATAACAACAGTGATAATAGTAACTAGGTTCTTATATAGCAATGTTCCAATTCGCTTTACATTGGTACCTCGTCATTGGGTCAATAACATTCATGTATTGACCCCTCGCATGCAAGTCATGAGCGGTGACTGTGCCACGCTCACCATTTTGGAATTCAACAGGTATACGTGTAATCGCAGCGTCGCCTAAAATGCACACCACCCTGGATAACACACAGTGACATTGACTTCCAACATGGCGCAACCAGGATTCTTGTGATGACGACGCCGGGTGAATTGGGTCAATAGTCATCGTTCTCAGCTCCCTGGGGAGGATGACACGGCCCCTGGCTGCCGTGGCACTCTAAAGGCTTCTTCAAACACAATACCAACCTTTACCTTCACAGGTGCTCATTCATACCCCTGGGTAAAAGGGAAGCAATTATAGTAAAGCATCTTGCTTGAGGACACAAGCGTCGTGACCGGGATACGAACCCACACCCCGATGACTTAACCACCAGAACTTGAGTCCTGTGCATTAGACCGCTCGACCACGACACGCCAGTAATATATTTTTGTTGGTGTCAATTTACATACTCTTGTACATGACGAGTGTCATACTTGTGAGAATTATGCAGCTAGACTTGTTCTAATCCCTGGCCTGCTCTATTTTGTAAGCAGATCTTACTTTATATCAATACACTTTTTACATATTTACCCTTTGGTTTTGCAGCTGTCTTCTTTGCCGATTGCGTCAGCTTCAATTGTTTTGATGGTGGTGCCATCTCATCCGACTCGTTTCCCGAATTTAGGCCTACATCTGATAAAGAAAACCAAAACACATTACAAAGTCAATCAACATGCCCAGCCATTAAGTCGTTTTCTACTGCTTGGCACTGGCAGTCTTTATATCTCGTCCACCTCCTTGTGAGTGGCCGTTAAGACGTGTTAAGAGTTTACATGTACACACGGCATACTACCTCGAGATGAGCTAATACAATCCGAGAGAAACAGTATTGGGATGACTAAGGGACCTTGTTGAAATTAGTCCAGGACAAACAGCGGGTAAAAGCAGTCCAGGACAAGTTTGATCACCCACTGTTGATTGACCTTGTCTGCAATTGCGGTATTGGAGACACCAAGGGGGAAGTTAGCAGCCCCCTGGCTTCCTCCAGCCGTCAATTGTTTACAAGCTGCAGATATTTAGACCACTATCAACTGGGAAAACAAGTAGGGCGTCTCCACAGTGCTGATTTGCGGTTTCAGGGTCAGGTGTAGCTGCACCACACACCAATGACCTCCAAACCTTCCGGCTCACTCCAAACCGCAAGTTTGTTTATCAGCCAGTCAAACCGCAGAGTGCTCAGGGGGTTACAATCGGAGAACTGCGTTCCATTCAGCGAGAAAAACACAGAAATTCTTCCACAGAAAAAGAATTCAATTGGAGATCCAACAAAAGTTCCACCTTGGAGGAATCTTTTCCAATTATCTGTCCTGGAACATGTTTTAAATTGACGGGACCCCTAATTGCAAAATAAAAGTATTTCCTTTTGTTGTCTGATCATCAGAACCCTAGGCTACCTTGCAGTTAATAACAAAGATAAAAATTAAAAATCTGAACTAAAACTCATTTGATTTAACCTACTAAGCCCTTTCACTGGTTAGCTTTCCAGGAAACTGCGGACTGAAATGAATTGGCGTTTTATCAATATTCCTCAACATATAAATCATACCATCTAGCTTGGACTCTTTCACTTTGTACCCACTGTCATCACTGCTGTCACTATCACTGGCAATCTTAGGTGCAGCTCTCTTCACGGGCCTCTTGGGAGGTGAGAAGTCGTCTTCGTCCTTGCAGTCGGCATCGATTGCATCCTCCAAGTTGAAGGAAGGAGACGGAGGAGGAGATCCGGTATCAAAGTCATCATCATCATCCTCATCGTCACTGAATGAATACTTTGCCTTCTGAGCTAGAGACGGAATAGTGGGAAGAGAAGTGGAATGAATATCTTGGATTATCGCGATAAGTCTATACATACCGGTAATAGGAAACTTTAACTAGTAAACTTGCAGGTACCAACCATGTATAAATCTCTTTTGGGAGGAGTGGTGCCTCTGAAAAGAGCTGGTGTGGTGTTGACGTTTCGAATAGTATATTCTGCTCATCTTTAGGAGAATGTGTTTACTAGTTATAGTTTCCTAGTATCTTACTTCACACCATGCAAAGCTTCAAACACTACCCAAGTTTATACATGTTGGTGGTGAAATAAACACTAAAGTCTTGAAATGTTTCTTCTCTTAGGTCAAATCAGTGCAGGTTAAAAACGATTTTCAACACAGGTATCAATGCTTACCAGCAGCTCTCTTGATAAAACTTTTCTGAGGTTCTTCCTTCGTTATCTTGACATCGTCATCATCCAGAGGGGCATCAGAGTCAGACTCTGACCAAGCGTTTCTCTTTTTCTTTTTGGGCGAGGCCTTCTTCTTGGATGCAGGCTTGAAGGACAGGGTTTTCTGCTTAAGCGCCTTAGTGCCACCTGAACATGGGGTACAACAGGAGGGCTTGTCAGGCAAATGCAATCAACTAATTCACAAAAGGGTAACCTTGGTCTTAGTCCCTGTGTGCAGCAATGGTTCAGACACTGATCAATACCTGGGTACCAGACACTGTTGCTTCAAACTCAGTTAATAATGTGAATTTTGATTGTCAAATTTTCATGACAGTCTTCGATATTTTGGAGGTGCATTGAATCGTGTCATTTCATTAAATGGAACAGCAGGCATGACACTTCATGAAGGCAATGGAGGCAATTGCCTCCATTGCTCCTGATTATTGCCTTGGTGCCCTCGAAATGTTCCAATAGAAACTTTCAATTTACAATTTCCTCATAGAGGTGCCCTTTATCAAAGAGAGAATGCCCTGGTGCCAAGAACGAAGTAATCAGGATTGGGTAGTCTCAATGACTGTCAAGTAATCAGTTCTATTTTGACTGCCAGTACTTTCGGGCGAGCATTTGTAAACATTGACCGTGTATATGTTGTAGATTAAGGCTTAGTATTGGAGGGATTCCTGGAAAACAAGCCCTCCTGTAAACCCAGGTGGACTTCTACGAAAGTAGTCAACACCAAAATATATGATTCTAAACACCATGTATGTAAAATACAATTTATTCAAAAATTATATCTTGTCGGATTATACCTCATTGGATTGACAAGGTTCGAGTGATAATGTGAATCAATTATTAATCTGTCAAATATTTTTAATACATTCCTAATTTTCTTTTTGCGGGGCTTAGATTTCCCTAGTGCTGTATGGAAGTTAACCAAACATGACAAGTTGATAATTAAAGGTTATGTTGATTTTTTATGATTTTCATTTTCCACAAAAGATTTCTTTCTACAAAACAATTGCACATTTAGAAAAATATATTACTTTCATCTTTCCAATTTAGAACATGGTTAATATAAAAATCGCAGAGTACTTTATCGAGCATATCTGACACATCGCACAGCACATCGTAACAGATGATGTGAAGTGCCGTTCAGCGAGACTCCAAGTTGAGTCTTGATGACTAAGGAACTGCTTGTAGTAATGTGTGAAGGAGATCGAGGTCTCTGGCAGTCACCTTTAAGTCGCCACGCCCTGAGAGAACCTACTGCATAGTTAGATTTGTAGACCAAGTCACAATGATAAAAACCCGTCTCTTTGGATCTGTTTAAAGACCGCTTGTCAGAGAGTGATTGTGAAGTGGTACCAAGAAACGATTGCCCTTGAAAGGTACTGATGGAGTTGCAGTGTCTTGCTTGGAAGGTGGCTGGGAATGTATTCCAATAGCTACATTGGGAGTGGCTTAAATACTTATTATTTCCCAAACTAACATGTTCAGGGGAATGGAGTATAGAAATGGTGCATAGAGGGACATTCTGGTTGAGACACAAGCCAGTGTTTGCACAGGTGCTGTAGCCCCTATGACTTGATGTCAGGGAGGTGAGGCTCGGAAGCATACCGTTAGTTGTAACTGACGTTCCTTTGGCAGCCAGGCGTTGTGCTAAAGACATGGGCTCCTTCTCAGTGCTGTCATCAAGACTGGTTGTGTCATCAGTCGCCTCTTTCTTGACTTTTGTTTTCTGTGGGGATGAGGTTGATATGAAGATGACGCAATATTCCAAGGCAACTGATGTAAAGTGCTACATTAAAATAAATTTGGTTATGTCTAACGTGGAGATTGCCTGTTAGGATTTAAAATGTGAACACATAAACTGAGATTGGTTAAGAAAGCAAGAAATGTCTAATAACTGGACTTGGCTTTAATATATGCTCTTCAAAGACCAAGGTCTACCCAGAATTGTAAGTTTCTGTCATGAAAAATGCTTTTGAACGATGAAACGGGTGATTTAGGGGTAAAATTATCCACAACAGCGTATGCCAGCTGTGGAGATCTGGAAGTAGTGAAAATTTTGGGCGTGAAGCATGTATGCATGTGTGTGACGCAAAGACTTACCAAAAGGATACTCGTGCTGTGGGAAGTACATTATAAGACCCATTTATTTACATAACACCATGGTTTACAAGGTGCTGTGGCGCAATCTGCAACCAACCATACCAGAAAACACCAGGGCAAAAACCCTTCTCTTAACGATAAGTGTAACTGGGTTATTTTACCTACATTACTCAACACACGGGACCTACGGCTTTACGTCCCATCTGAAGGATAAAGCAATAATGGTCAAATGTCTTGCTTAAGGACACAAGTGTCAAGACCAGGACTCGAACCCACACTCTGCTGGTCAGAAACACCTGCGCGTGAGTCCGGCGGGCTTGACCGCTCAGCCACGACACATCATCTATGTTTAAAACGGCCTGAATAAACCAAACAGATTTTGACTTACTCTCTTTCTCGCCTCTCCAGCAGTAGTCTTCTTAATAGCCTTGACTACAGCATCAATGCGTGGTACAACACGGCGTCCGTAAGGCGATGGCTTGGTCTCTAGTTTAGGCACAAGCTTCTTGCGAGGTTGTTTCTTGCCTCCCTTTGTGGTAACGGGGACAGCAGCAGCTTCATCATCTCGTTCTTGCTGCTCCACAATCTAACCATGAAACAGAAATACACCTAGGTTTGTCAAAAATATATCTATTTGCATGTTTCATATTCACCACCATATTGAAAACATTTTAAGTTTGTGCCTGAGCTATTAGTTACAGGAATGATGGTAAGTTCAAAATCACTTTAAAAACACAAACAAACATAGACAAAAATGCATAGATAAAAATAAAACAAAAACATTACAAACTCATTTATGACAATAGCTTTTTGTACTGTTGACAGTTTATTTCAAAAAAATGTTTCAGCGACATTTTTCATGTTGTTTTATGAAAATAGAGAGACTATTTACAGAAATTGTCAATAGAATTGCACATGAACTAGTTTGTTGCTCTGACCTCAAGTTGTGCCTCAAAAGCAGCCAAGTCGTCTCTCCACAGCATAGTGGGTGTCTTCCTTCTCAAGTCGCTCAGTTCTTTACACTATTTCCAAAGAGAAACAATGGAAGCAAATTTCAAACAGTAATCTTTTAGGAGATACACAATTCAAACCTAAAAATCACTAAATTTTCTGAGGAGGATGTGAAGATTTAAAAAGGGGAAAATGGACTGCCAGGACAGAAAACAAATCATAAAAAAAGAAAAAAAAGAAAAGAAAATATTTCAACCTTATCATCTCGGCTCTTGAGTAGGTCATCTTTCTTTTCTCGTGTCAGACTCCAAAGAGCCATTCCAAGGAGGTAGTTGTAGTCTGGGCCAGCTGATGACGAGGCAGCAGATACCTCACTCATTGCGTCTTCTTCATTGTCCGTACCATCGGCCTCCGCATTCAGCTTGTTCTGTGCCTCCTTCCACATCTTGACTGGATCCGAGTCGTAACCTCGATGAATCAACATCGAGATCATCTCCTTCTTCTTCTTGTTCTCTGGAAACAGACAGGACAGGGAGCAATATAGTCAAATTTAAATCCAGGGCCCTATGGTATAAAGTCATTAGGAAGAAGAAATCTGTACAAATTAGAACAAAATTCTGGCATGCCTCAAGCATTCCTTATTTTGACTAAACTCCTGGATGAATCACATACACATAGAGCATTTACAGAGCACAAAAATCTGTCACTGTTTGTCATTTATTCTTTCCGCGTTAGTTTTTCATGTAAGCAATCACATACTGTAATTTATGTTCGTATAGACCGTGTAACCTTTGCTTACATAAAGAGTGACATTGTACATTCGTTCCGGGGGGGGGGGGGGGGGGGAATTATACATTTTATGGCATAATTTCCACATCAGTTTCCATATGTGCCCACTTTCTTCATATCAAAAAATGTATACAAATCAGACTATTAATATAAGATTTTATGTTTTCTTCCATTCAGCTGGGTACCCATCTTGCCTGTGGGGAGTCCAGGCTGTGTGGCTCTTTTGTAAACATGTGATGTCACAGGTTACATGTTCTATTGAAGTTGTGGAAATAAATGAAATCAAATCAAAATTGGTCTTAATAAGTTTCAAAATTAAAAACCAGTTAGTTCAGGTAATAAACACACAAACGGTTTTATTAGATTTTACAGTTAAAACCATCTCATATACTGAACACACAAATGGTTTAACTCGGTTGGAAAACTTTAAACTAGTTCTGCCACAAAGCATAAAATATATAAATAAGAAACCATGACAATGATAATTTTTATTGTATAAAGTACATGTACATTTAATGTTTCAACCAGTTTTTACCAGTACACACAGGTAGTCACGACTGCAATAAATTGAGGACTCTATGCATTAATTCTTAACTAGTTGACGCCAGATGACCTGTATACACGCAAATATTGTCCACACCAGCAAACATGTAAAATACCCCATTGCGTAAAATCGGAATACTGGAACAAAGCACGCCCAGACATTTTATTTCGGAGCATGCACAGAGTAAGAACACTGTGCAACGCTTCATTTCACCTGCACAAAGGGAAACTATTGTGCTAAATATTTCACCAATTTTTGTCCATTGTGCTGTGGCTATTGTGTAATCCCCGATTCCAGACCTTTGTCCTTTTGTTTCAAGGAGAGGATCATGAAACATCGAGAGGCTCCCACCATAGTTTATTCACTGTATTTCGGCTCAATTAAGGTAAAGTCAGAGTGAGCCGAGTTTCCCGCCTTGCTTGGTTCCAGATTGAGGAACAATCATCTACCATAGCTCACAGCCAAGGTTTTGCAATTCACATTGCGTGAGTTTGACATTTTCTTGATAAAGAAAACAAAAGTCTCTGCCCTACAAAGAGAATCTTTGTTCTCTTGGCTTCGTCAAATCAAGGTTTCTTTGTGCCAGCGACTCTCTCAAAGAAAGAAATTCCCACAAAATAATCCCATCAGGCTGGATGGGAAAAAATGACAGATTCCCAGCGGGAACCGGTTAATAACTTCACATTTTTGTTACAAACTCTGCTGATTTTATTCACAATCTAACAAAACCTTTTGACTTGGAGCCACAACTTACCAATGACGATTGTTCCTTCGATCTTCTCCATAATGAAACGAGCCTGATTATTGAGCTTGTTGGACTCAGCCTCCAGGATCCCTTCAAGATAATCTTTACGGCGTTGGTACATAACCAGACGAAGCTCATAGAAGTCTCTCAGAATGTCAAGGACGTCGTTGTACTTCTTGATGCAGCCATGATGGTCAAACAGAACCTGCGCAACGAAGTATGTTGAATCAAAAATAAACAAGCTTTGTGGCAAAATAAAGCCAATTTTACAGCTACACTTTTGATTTGATTGATGTTATCATTGCATCTGATTTTAAAGAATATTATGAATTGTTTTTCACCTTACATCAATGTGTGATAACTACTGTGCACTTATTACTGTTTACTAACTGAATTTTAATAAGGAAATAAAAGAGTGGTGACCAAGGTCTTAAATGGCCCTTTAAGACCTTGCAGGGTCATGACCGTGTGATAAAGAACCAAGCAAAAGGCGAGGTCCTTTAACACACGGCCACAACCCTGCAAGGTCTTAAATGGCCCTTTAAGACCGAGACACTATTCTTTTATTCCCATTCATAAATCCCCCTTTTTTTTTTAAGCATAGTAAAGTAGAAAAACTTGTTAACTTTTGTTTTGTAAATTTCAATTCCTGTTGGATTGTGTCATGGTTGGAGTGTTTTGTGACTTACCATGCTGTTGGACTGTGTCATGGTTGTCTGCAGCCTGAAAGCCTTATGTAGACCCTCTTCATCGAACTTCATCAGCTTTTCTTCACTTAGCTTCACCACAAACTTAACTGTTGTGTCGGTGTGATATTCTTTATAGTCGCTGCAAAGTTCAAATCAATCAAACTCATTTTACTTTTATCTTAAAAATGGGATAATTTTCAGGCAAAACAGTTTCTTAGTACAAGTAGTTGTGTTTGTTTTTTAACTTTACACTGGCGCTAGAGCCATTTAAGCCAAGTGCAGAAAAACATTTTCTTAGCAAAAGTTGGTTACCGGCTAAAATGGTAATACCAGCTAAAATGTCATATGATATACTGCTAGTGACAAGTCCACACTGCTTTTTGTTGGCGATTAAACTGATCAAATAAGATTTAAGTCTAAGATGAGTCTTGAATGAGTTGACTGCAATAGCTCATTGTCAGGGCATTACCAGGGTAGACACTTTTATACAATAATCCTTGTCTTTTGATTGGAGGATTGTTGGTGTGGATTTCACAAAGCGCTAGGACTAGTCTTATCTCGAGTTAGGACGAGTTACTAGTCCTAACTTATAGGACTTGTCATAAGTTAGGACTTATGCTAAGTTAGGACTAGTTTTATTCATCGAAAAGATGAAATGTTCCATTCAACTTGGCTTCGCCTCATTGAACGCAACATTCCATCTTTCAACTTATGAAATTAATTGCACCACTGCACTAACAAACATTCATTATGTGTATACTATCCCAAAAATCTATCTCTAACCTTTTAAAAAACAGGGATGAGAGTCACTGCTGACAGAAAGTCTGAAAATAGGATCCAAATTTATGGATGTATGTCCAAATGATGGCATTTCCACCTTTTGGTAACGCCTAGAGATATAGATTGAAATGAACTTCTTAGAACAGTATCCTCAACACTAGAGAAGTAGAGCAAAGAGAAAGATTTCTTCATACCTGAAGAAAATAACATCTATTTTTTTTTTCACCAGTCAGAGACAGAAAAAAAGTCTGAATTCAGATAAAAGTCTGAAGAATCTCATTCCTGAAAGAACTCTGTGGTCTTGGTCTTACTCTTGGTTTCCATTTCTGTTCCATGGTTACTTACTTTATACACGGAGTCACTTTTTCACTGCCGTGCAAGAAGTTCTCTAGAGTAGTCTCTTTGTAACCCTGTGTCCAGGTTCGGATGGGCAGCTCTGTAATTTCAATGGTGTTATTGTCAATGATAGCCACTTCACCATTGACAACAAAGCGGTTTGGTTCGATCTCTTCGATTGTTCCCTTGAAGTTCTTGTAGGACGGGAGCTGTGGATAAAGTGAACAGATCTTTGGCAAACAACTACGGGTAAATTCATAATATGAGTAAGATATCACAAAACTAACTTGGGTTCTACATTGGGTTCTACATCTACGTTTATTTTCCTAAACGATTAAACGGAACTTGTGACTTCCTTTTCATTTATTTTTACAAATTCCAATCAACATTGAGAATCAGAACTGCAGGGTAAACACGATCGTCGATACCGCCTCTCCATTTAATGGGTTAATGGTTCAACGTCCCAATCCTAAAACTTACTCACCATAATCCAGGTGTTTTCGAAAACCATGATTGGTGATGTTTTTTAATTGAAAAAGAACAAGAAAAAACAAGTTTTGATAAATCTAGTATTTTCAGCGCATAAACTAATCCACAATCTTAGAAAAAAAACAATGTGAACGCGTTAAGTTAAATGCACTATTTTGTTTTTACCATTGGGAGTGGTTCTTCACCGTTCAGCATACGTTTCACATTGGCGACAACCTCCCTGATGTCATAGTTGGCAATCTTGGTACTCCATCCTGTTCCGATACCCTCAGTACCGTTGATCAACACCATTGGAATAATTGGACAGTACCACTCTGGTTCGATACGCTGGTTGTCATCAAACAGGGGTTTGAGGAGAGCGTCATCAGTTGGTGGGAAAACCAACCGAGCTAAAGAGCTGAGGAGAAAATTTATAGACAGTAAAACATGTTGTAAAACTGGTTGAGCAGAAACAGGGTATTGTTTGTGTTTTATCCAGCATTGATGTGTGATGAGCACTGCATACTCAGTGCTTCCCCCCACCCTACCCTCCAGTCCTACAAAATAAAATCCTCAGTGAAACTTGCTATGGAAAAAGATGCAGTGAAATTTGCTGGTCGACTAGTCGCATGGCAAAAAGTAAAGACTAGTCGACTGGACGCAATTTTTTTATGACAACATAATTTACCTTACTGCAACAGCACATTTGAACGTGTGCATGGGGCATAGCACACATACAGCATAACACAACACAGGTTCCACACAGCACAAACTGAATCATTGTGTGATTCACTATGCATGCCACGGTACATTATGACACCAAACCTTACGTCTGTCAATCACATAAAGACCATAACAGCTCTAGCTCTGAGCTAGTGCGGTTCGATCGTTCACTATGTCCCGTCCGCATAGCTTAAAAGACCATTCCGGACCAATCACAAGCTACACATACGGTTACTAATGCATATGGATGATCCTGTGCAAAGGTAGCTGAACAAATGCACACACACTCAGCTCAGTTGCAGTGTTGGTTCCAAGGTGCTCTGTTGTCACCGCGAGAGTACGCTAGGCTGTTTCTTGTGTACGGGCAATGATATTTTTTCACGACTACTAAAACCAAGTGATTTGGAACCAAGACTAATCAGCAGAGATTTGACTGCCAGTTCTTGTGTTTGCAGCATAAATTGTAGAGTTCGAATCCTGTACATTAGCAGCAGGTGCCGCAACAATTCAACATAATATGTGAAAATTTAACAAACCGGTTTCCTGACAATGAGGTTTTTATTGTTGTGATTGATGTCAAGCAACACTTACCGCTAAGCATTTTGTGGAATTGTCCTGATTTTAAGTAGCTGTTACTTATTAGAAAGTTTGCAAGCTGTAGCATTAAGACTCTAATTGGCCATGCATTACGGACACCTGAGGTGCCTCTCGCTGTCTTCTTGAACTCACAAAACTAACCATCAGAACCCTTCCGATCAGAACCCCCTGCGCCACATTTACACTTCTCAGGTCAAAGATCACTTAAATGCCATCAACCTTAACTATGATCAGACTGTTTGGGCTGCACAGGATCGGGTTGGATGGCAGAGACAAACTTCGAGCATTGGAAAAACCTTTGGTCAAAACGTACCGAGCCTAGTTGGCTCGAGTAGTGTCAATTAGTAGACTCTAATTACAATGCTTGAGAAAACAAAAAAAAACCTGTCCAGACCCATTGATAATTTGAATATTTTCTCTGGGTCATGTCTCTATTTTGGCTTTTTCTCAGTTGAGCTAGTCTTCCTTGGACTAATCACTCACCTGAGTTGGGTGAAGATATAACGGGGACTGGCAGCATCTTTACCACCATACAACCTCGTACCGAACTGACCGATGGGCTGCAAGAGGTTCAAATTGTTGCTACCCACGTAGTTCTGCGCCAAGTTGATAATTGTGTTCATGAGTGACATCTATAATGTAATCAGACAATAAAATAAGAAATCAGTCACACTACGTCAGTGATTCCTGCTATTGTATCGGTGTTCTCACTGGGTTTCTGAAGAACTGGGCCTAATTTCATAGAACGGCAGAAGCAGACGAAAGCACTTAAATAGTTTCTGCTAAGCAAAAATAAGCAGGAAACCAGTTTCAAATGGTACATCAGGACATGTTATTTTGGCTGGTAACCTTTTTCTGGTAAGGAGAATGGTTTTGTGCTTAGCTAATCTTTTTGCTTACACAGCTCTTTGAAATTGAGCCCGTGTGTGTATCTTGGACAAAAGTTCATCCTAAGGATATGACACCTTTACAGAATATTCACGGACTTGTTTTATTGGATGTTTATTGTTTACATTCAGATGCTGTGTTGATCAATATGTAGGATTAGGAGTGGTTATTGTCATTCTCAATTTGAGGTAACAGGTGGAATGAGTTGATATAAGGAGATAGTAGACTTGGATCTCACCTCTCCATGGTGGTAAGCCGAGAGTTCAGACACAGCACCCGCCATCTGAGCAACTTTCACTTCCTTCTTCTCATATCGCTTGAAAGCAGTAAATATGACCTTACGCTGCCCTGGCTTCAGACCTACACAAAACATGGAAGGATATAAATAGATCTCAATTTCAAAATCATTTACTTTTGTCAGTTGACTGGAAAAAAAACCCCCCAAAAATACCACAATTTGATAAATCTAAGTCCAGACAGAAAGAAATCTTTTCAGAATAATTAAAGTGACCTTACCGTCGACCATGGATGGGATGGATCTTACGTTGTCGGCATTTGAGAAAAGGACGAGCTCCTTATTGATGAAGTCATTGTAGGAGATGCTTTTGGTCTCTTTGCCATACAAATAAATCTACACACAAAGAGATAAAAATAACACTCATCTATGTAAATAATAACTTGGGAGGCAGCTATAAAATAAAACCTAATCCTGAACACGGCAGTTTCAAACTGAGTATATTACTATCCCTCGCTTATCTGAGCCCAGGTCCCAACGACCCCCTGCCCCCAACCAATTTTGTACAAGCACCCTTGCTAGATCCATTAGAATCCAACAGTATGGTAACCGAACACCTCCATCTGCAGACAAGCACGTTTGATTTGGTTGTGTATACAGTCCATCAAAATCAACCAAACTCTGCTGAAGAATTTTGACACATTGTGCTAAGAGTGACTACACACGACCAATCACTTAATACTACCAAACCATTATAGTTTATCTTCAAGCAAACTTGAATCCTCGATTCTGATTGGTCAACCCATATCGGATGGCCCATATCACGCCCTTATCTCTAACCCGCTGTTCTGAATTCACTGTAAAGTCACGATAAATTAAAAAATGGCGCGTTTGTTTAAGATAAATTTCGTTATCACACGCGCGCTCGCAGAATACGAAAAAATATTGCGCATCTGCATCCCATATCAAACTCTGCCTGCAGCCTCATAAGGTATGGACGCAGAAGCGCTACATTTTTCCGTACTCCACGAGCATGCTTGTGATAACTAATATTACCATCATTACAGTGAGACTGACACTTCGATTTTCCAATGGACAAGTCTATGAGGAGACTTATATCTATAAGTCTTTATATGTAAATTTTTATAGCTGTACAGGGTACATGATTTGAACTTACATCATGAAGTCCTGCCTCTCGTCTGCTCTTCCGTTCTTTCAGCCAATCAGTTAACCATTCCTTTCGCTCTTCAATCTTTTTCTTGCTGAAAGCCTGTGAATTCAAATTGTTAAATCGTCTTCAATTTACAACTTCATATCCAATTGAAAGCACTCAACAAGAACTTCAATTCAATCATTTGTTCATTCACTTTCGTGATGACTTGACGAGTTGTGCCCAACTGTCCCAGTCAAGCATGGTGTTCGAGAGAGACGGAATGCTTAGACCAGTGTCGAACAAGATGGGTGATTTCAAGGTCGTGATGGGACAGCCTCTATGATGAGGGGGCATCAGACTTCCAGAGAAGGACACAACTCTGTCTCATTATGGCGGAAAAAGTGACTAGCTAGCCGAAGACGACGCTGTCTTATGATGGTGGAGATAGGGGAAAGGACACCATATAAACCCGAGCTAAATGGCTGTTGATCCAGCACCAGTAAACCAAGCTAAAGGTCACACTGCTTTAAAACCCTAATAAAGTACATTTTCTGTTATTTTCCCCAAACTAAAAATACGATTGCTCATTATAAAAGATTGTCAGAAGAAACAATTGTGGAACTAATCCTTTTTTCAACACACAGATACACAAGTGTTACAAAAAACCAAAAAAATTATATAGCACTCCTCTGTAGTTTGGGAGAATTTGAATCAATAATAATGAGGTTCTAAAGTTGGAGAGAAGATGCAGCAAAAGCTTACCAGAATGATAGCACTGTCGTCCTCAGGTCCAGCATACTTGAAGGGGATACGATGCCGAACCATGTCGCTAAAGTACTCCTTAGCTTCCTTCATGGTGCTGGTACCCAAACCTAGAGGTGCGGAGGTAAGAGTAGCAGAGAAAAAATCGTTAGAGTCGAAGAGAATTATTGCACCACACTGGGAGCAACAACTACAAGCGACTGACCCCTTCAAGATGCTCCACAATGGGAGACCTTAGAACGCCAAGTGGCAGCAGACTTACCAGGTAAATTTCCGTTGTTTGCATAGTTCTGAGCATGCACACACATCCGAAAGCAATGGATTTACCTGGTAAGTCTGCTGCCACCTAGTGTCCTCAAAAGTCTCCCATTTGTAAGGAATAATGGAAAACGATATTGCTGGATAGTCTTCTTGAGAATTTTTGCGTAATTAAATTGATTAGACCACAACTTGACATAACAATTTTACATAATCCCCAAACCCCTTCTTCTGGCTATTAGATGAACCTACATCAGTTTCCCTTTACAAACTATCTATGGCAGATTGTCAAGTCTTTCTTAACTAGTTCTACTCTACCATCAAAAGTAAACATTTGATAACAGTCTTGACCATAACTCCAAGGAATGAAGATGGCTTGAATGTTTAAAAGACGTGTGTGAACTGGTGTACAGGAATGACTCTCGACAGCAGGGATGAGATTTGACGAATGTGAAAATTCCTGAAAATGGCTTGCAGGCCTGGGGTCCCCCTTATTCTAGACCCGGAACCTCCCAGATGTTACAGTTCAGGAGGTTTACAAACTCTGTGCATCACCAAAAATACATAACTACAGGTTTTGACACAATGTGGACCATCTTCCTCCCTTTGGTTACTGCTTTACGTCTTTCAAGAAAATTAAAAGGCTCAAGGAGATTTTGAGAAAATCCTGAAATCGTGAAAAATCCTGAGAAATCACATTCCTGGACTGTTCCTTCTACAGCAATGACACAAAGAAGATTACAGGGTTATATTTTAAACAAACCTTTGTAGTATTTGACCTTCCATGCTTTAGAGTGTTCTTCTTCAGCCTTCCATTGTTCAAACTCAGGTAATGAGTAAAACGACATTGAATCCTTAGCCTTGGTGACCTGTTAACAACAAAACGCCAACCACAATCCACATGAAGGGCTTATATAACTTCCCTTGATGATAAATTCAACACATCAATTCAAGTCAGATACACATCTATTTCCATACTTCTATGAATAATAACAAATACATGTAATTATTGAGTGAAGCAAAGATAACAATAAGTAACAATAAGCAGGATAAATATAATAAATATAGAGTATAAATATAATCATCACAGTTTCTAATAGTTGCTTTCGCACAACCACTTCATACTTTAAGGGAATTTAAATCAGAATTTAAATTTGAAATAATAAATTCCCAGTGAACAATACACAGGGATGGATCCGGGATATCACATTGGGGGGGGGGGGGTGCAAACTTTGAGGGCTAATTTCTTTGTTGATGGTTTTTAATAATCCCAAAGTATAATAATATTAATAATAATAAATTCTTATATAGCGCATTTCATAATAACGTCTCAATGCGATTTACATTAGTGCCCTAGTCATTAGGCCAACAACAATCCTGTGATCTTTCTCAGCTCCCTGGGGAGTATACAGCCCTGAGCTGCCATGGCGCTCCGGAGGCTTTTTCAAACACAGTATCAACCTCTACCCTCGCAGGTACCCATTTATACCCCTGGGTGAAGGGATGCAATTATAGTAAAGCATCTAGCTCAAGGACATAAGTGTCATGACCGAGATTCGAACCCACACCCCGATGACTTAACCACTGACTTTAATGCAGGTGAAGAATTAAGTTTGGATTGATAATCTATGGATGGGTTGTTACACTAAGAGGCAAGGAAAACAAGCCCGAAGGAAGCTCCAAATCATTGGTATGTCCCATCTCAGAAGCGGATACAGGATTTATCACCAAATTCTTACCATTTGTATGCCAAGTGCAAAGCCCGTACGCCAGGGGGGTCTGGGTACTGCTCAAAGGCCCCTGAAATTTCCTTTTCAATCTTTTTTTTTCCAGTTGGCAAAAATAAGTGGGGGTAGGGGGTGAAGGAGGGGCACCCGCCCACTATGCCCACCCTGAAGTCCATGCCTGATACATGCCAAGTGCATCTTTGAAACAAATGAGAATGTTATGCATAAACACACTAAGAGTGAAACTAACATTTCGGGGGAGATTTGATGGAGGTAAGCACAAGGCAGGAGGAAACCATTACATGAGACATACCTTGACGATGGGAGTGATAAACTCGTCCAGGAAGTTGTGTTTGAGGAGGTTGGGCCAGTTATTATGGATGAAGTTGACCAGCAAGCCTTTGATGTGAGACCCGTCCTGATCCTGATCAGTCATGATCATCAGCTTGCCATATCGTAATGACCGCAGCGACTCCGGCGTCTCATACTTGTTCTTGTACTGCAACCCCATGATTTTGATGATGTTGTTTATTTCAGCATTTTCCATGATCTGGAAGACAACGAAAGACGTTCAAGAGTTGTGGATCGTTTCATTACTCACGGTGTGTGGAGACAATGGTATATTTTATGAAAATCTGTTACCTACTATTTCCTTTCAGCTTGGTCTTCCAATTTGCATACTGGGTGTGCAGGAATGCAAAAAATGTGCGCAAAAACTAGTGTGCAAAACACCATGCCATAAGCCTGAATGATAACACGCCCAAATATAAACAAGACCTGAGGACAAACCAAATGCAGAACTCATGAGGATATCAAGACAGTAAACAGGGGGGATGGTGGACAAGTGTTTGACCTTTCAACTCAACAATAGCCACTAAAACCCTACCTGATGATGGGTAGCCTCCCTGACGTTGAGAAGTTTACCCTTGAGGGGGAAGACACCGAAGCGGTCACGCCCCACTACTCCAAGGCCACTAACGGCCAGAGCCTTGGCCGAGTCTCCCTCCGTCAAGATGAGGGTGCAGGACTGGGAGTTCTTCCCTCCAGCATCGTTTGCATCATCCAGCTTGGGGATTCCCTTGATCTTAGAGTGTTTGCTGGCATGACACTTCTTATCCAGTTGACTCTAAGAGACAGTAAAGAGACGGAGGGATAAAGCAGCGATTCTGGAATTGGGACAGTAGTTGCAGGACCCCACAAAACCACTGGGAAATTTAATACAACCCTATATGGGTCGACAAGGATTTGCCGTCTTAAATGTAAGCCATGAACCTGATTTAAGAAGCATTTTACTCCCTTTCTTTGAATGGTCAAGATTATACATATATGTAAATATTTACCTGCTGTTTGAACTTCATCCATGACATGATGTTTTCAATTACTCCACTGGTGAGTGCCTAAAAAGGAAGTCAATCAAAAAATTATGCTGTTTTTGTTTTAACTGAACTGACGTACCCAACATCATTTTGAGTTTTTATTTTTTTCTTGGAAAAATAATTCAAAACTGTTTTTAAATGTGAATCAAATAGATAACAATAAAAACACAGGATCAGTTTTCTGGTGTCTTTTAGAAACACCGTTTGAAGTTCAAAGGCACATTTTGCAGGAAGTCTTACCGCTTTGAAGAATTTATCGCTCATCTTACAATCTGAGCCAAACTTCTTGGCAACGAGAGTCATGTTCTCTTTGGTCTGAGAGTCAAAGGCTGGGTTCTCAATTAGACAATTGACAAATAGCCAAATGTGGCTCTTGATCTGCAATTAAGGGGAAACAATTAGAGACATGGTTTAATTCTAGTGAGTCTCCGAACAGTTAAGCTGAAAACTGTTGATTTCTGCTGCAGCATAAACGCACTTGTTAAATACAGGTCCCTGAAGAGAATATTTTCAGGAGCATATTTTGTGCTACTTTCTACTCCCCTTAAAAACTACTGGACATCCCTTTTGGGTTAATTTTATCGAAAAGTGCTGTTGGCGTGATGTCATTTCAGGGAGACACTGTGGTTTTTCTGTTGAAATTCATGAAATTGTGTACCCCCAAGTTTGTTCATAGTTGAAAGCATTTGTGTGAGAAAACTTTGCTCATTGGTTTACTGCCATGAACTTAAGACAAGAAACTTTTCGACAGCAAAATATCCTACATTCTGTCAACTTTTCGTGCATAAACTAATTGCAACATTGAGGATTTCTGCCTGATATGACATCATGCTTTTGCTGACGACTATGGAAATTTGCTTCAACATAGAAACCATAACGGCACCAAAAATGAAACTGTGAATAAGGTGAAATGGGACACAAAGGTGCATTTCCAACGATTGCATTTAAAAAGTATAAATTATATGGGCCCTTTAATTAACATGAAACTAACAGCTATTGTCACCTTCAGGAAAAACCACTTCAGTAAGATTGAATACACTGTTTTATGTGAAGTGCTACGTTTACTAAAAACTTCTGATGTCCTACCTGAAAAGGTTTGACGTTGATACCTCCTTTATTTTTCTTCTTAATCGTCTCAATTAGCTTTGTGATCACTTGCTCAGCAACATAGTCTATATGACGGCCACCCTGTAGACAAAATAACCAACTCAACTACTTGTATGCATAGTAATAGGGAAATGGCCATTGTTTTTGTTTTAGAAACTTCATACCTATGCATTAGAGGTTTACAAACAACATTGTAACCCTCTAACCTAATCTACATTTAAATATCCAAACATTACACTGCATCAATTATTATACACATCAGCCGAATGTTATTTGGCATGCAGCCTCCTGTATGTACTTCTTTTAAAAAAAAAAACATAAAATTGTTCCCTTTGATTTGAAATTCGATTTTTTTTAATCTACAGAAACTTGCCAAAGTTCTGCCTAATAACCTTGAGTAGTGGGACACTTTCTCAATAGTGTCACCAGTTACCTCAACTGATATTGACCCGATTCATCTGACGTAATCATCACAATAATCTTGGTTGCGCAATTTTTTAGAGGGAGTCAATGCCCCCATGTGTGGTAAGACTGTAGTGCACATTTTAAACCACACAGCGTTCACATGCTTACCATACGAGCAAATTTGACTTCCAAAATGGCAAGTGTAGACTTGGTTCAAGTCGGGTTTCACGGTGATTGAGTCAGTAATATTGTGTCTGAGCTTTTTGTAACGCGCGCCCTCTAGTGTCAATTAATTACCAATCCAGTGAATTCCCGATCGCAAAACCCGACTTGGTTAATTCGCCACAGGTTTACGCACGCCAATAGGGCTCATCTACCGATTTGGGTAGCAGCCAATGAGAGCATTCGGGGAATCGGCACGCAATATCAATATGCAGGCTGCATGGCATACATGTAGATATGCAGTGTTGTTGTTTTGTACATGGACTTATTCATTACGTTTTGGGTCAACCTTGAACACTTAAAAGAATCTAATTGTTGTTACAGATTATTTATTTATTTCAATTAAGCTTCATGTTATTATACAACAACTTTACCAAACGATAGTATATCCATAGATATCAGTACCGATTCTTTATTGTCATAATTGTATGTAACTTGGTAGAGATAAATTGACAACACCCGCTTTAAAAATGAACGAATCGTTGAAAACTAAACCGATTTCATTGGTCAGCAGCGGACGTGTTTGTTACATATTCAAGCAATTGTATATGCATTATGAATAACTACATATCACGCAGGGGGGGGGGGGGGGGGCCACCTGGTGAATTCATCAAGTCGTACTTTTGATAGCAGAGTTGATTGGCACATTCCCGGCGAGTGAGGGCGCACAACAAAGCGCTGAAATAAAGCCGCGATGGGTGATTGCAGCAGTGGATTGATTGTCACATTGTTCAGATGGACATGGACTCGACGAAAGTAGGACTTGGGTCAAGTCTATGGCAAGTGTGGCAGAAAACAGCTACATGTACATGTGACATTAGTACAAAGGGTCGATAATAGACCGATCCATCAAGCCCCGCCCCCTTATGTGTGGACCAATCACAGCCTTGGCCACAAAACTAAAAGTCTGACAAAACTCCGACACGATAAATTCCTGTTAGAAAGCGTAAACATGTGTGCGTACTTATAGAGCATGTGTTCATTACGTGCAGTGTGTGGCATTGAAGAGACGCGCATGGTGCTGCCCACGTGTACAGCCAATGCTGTGATTGGTCAATATGTTCAAGGGGCAGGGCTTAATGGATCCGTCTATTGTCTTCAAATTGTTTATAAAACATTAATTGGAGGCTGGGTACAATCACTCACCTTGGTTGTGGCAATGCTGTTTACAAAACTGACTTGTTGAAAGCCCTTCTCACTAGTCGTTAGACAAACCTCCCATCTATCATTGACAACCTCATAGGCAACCTTTAATGGGCTGCCCGTATCGTCTACTTTGTCCTTAAGGTACATGTCCACGTAGGTTTTGAAATTGGTGACCTGTGCACGGGATAAACCTGAGTTAGTCTTTGGATGGGAGTTCAAATAACCCTAGACTAAGAATTGTTTTCCTATAATTGCCTTTTATAACCTTTGTGAATTAGAATTTGTTTGGGCCTTTCGGCAGCATTTGAATGTTTTTTTTATACTAAAACCAACAGTATTATCAACCCTTATTCCCTAAGCCCACTTGCCTACAGGTGACCTCAATCCTCCAACATTCTCCACATTTATGTCACTTCACACCAACATGTTTGGACTTAAATAAGATTGGAATGCCTGATCAAGTGATAAGCAATTGTTATTTGGGCCTACAACCCTCAGTCCTTCTGAATCCTTCATTACGGCAAAGAGGATATAGAAGGATTTGGGAAGATGAGGCCTTATCCTCTCATTACTCTATTAACCCTTATAAGGGTTAATAGAGTAATGACTGTGTAATTGCAAAGTCAATTAAAAAGAACTGCATTGCACACAATACTGATTCGAACTTTTTCCGCACTCCACTTGGAGGGAGAGGAGTCACAACTCTAGTGATAAATAATCCCATAGGACTTCAGCATGATATACTCAAAATCTAAACTTTTGACGAGAGAGTAAATCAAACAATAAGACACAATTTTACGAGGGAGATAAAAAGAGACTGATGTCTTTGGATAAATGAGACTGATGTCTTTGGTTTGTGTATCGCGTTGATGCACATCCCGGGCACAATTTCAAAAAAGCTTGTATGTAGATGTCTCGTGCTTATGGAGCGACCCCTTAGCACAGTTTCTATTTCATAAACACAGCTAACCGAAAGCAAAGCAAAAGGCATGCCAGCTTGTCAGCAGCTTGTAAGCTTGTGGTGCAACAATGCAAATCCATTCTGAACGCGCACGCGAGCCGTCAAATATTTTCGATCGCTTATGAAATACACTTTTGCTTGCAAACGTTTTCCTGCTATAGTAAGCACATAAAATATGCTTACTGCTAAACAGCATAATGAAACTGGGCCCTGATTTCTTTACTTCAAATTGGGTTCTGCCTACTCCGACTTACTGGCAATCTGTTGCCATTCAAGGTGACCCTGACTCCCTTGGTAGACCCTGCAATATCATACGCCCTCCTGGTCAGCAGGGCCACGGTGTCCTTGTCTAAACTCTCCATCTTAAACTTGGCCAAGTCTGGCTGGAAAGTGATCTCGGTGAAATCACTCGAGTCATAATCTACAATCCTGGCATCTGTTGTCTTGGTCATGTTCTTTGTCCATGTCTAGAAGTAACAAAGAAATAAATGTAACTGATATTATGTTGCATTATTTTCAGATTTCTTCGCAACCTTCCTCGCTGAACACAAAAACCTTTCAATGCATTCCAATAATTCCAAGTAACCTTCTTAACCACTTCATGACAGTACTAAAAATTCTTTACCCTGCCTCTGCGCGGTATTATTTTTTCGGAACAACCTAAATAATTTTTTTTTTTTTTTTTAGAATATCGTTGTCACAATGAAACCATGACTAAACAAAGCAAAGACAACAAACGTTCTCATAAAATGCCCCATGATTTTTTGTAGTCTTTCGAGAAATTATGGAATGTCTTCACTGTGATCGACCCATTATTGGCCGTAAGCCACAGTCAATAATCAGCCATGGTATGCTGGAATCTCAGACTTGCCTCCCATATGCCGAACACAATTAGAATTAGAATTATAAATTTATTGTCCGCATCATAAAAGTATGATAAACAATGGTGGCTGCGTATTGATCTCTCGTAATCCTTGTTTCTGCAACAAAAAAACAATGGTCTGGAACTGGGGATTATTCAATAACTTTCGGGAAAAAGGGAGATTTGGAGCATCAATCCCATTACACTTTGTCCCTCTTTGCGCAGTAAGTGTATGACTGTGCACACTACACAATGGATCGGAAGGCCGATCCCAACTCTTTTGAAACAGACATGAATAGACACCGTTATTCAGTTTCAAAAATGTTTGAGAAATAAGACGTCATCCTGCGTCAAGTGCACAGTCATTAAAGTCCAGGCCTGATACTTTACGGAAGCAATGGAGGCAATTGCTTCCGTTGCACCTGGTCATTGCCTTGGTGCACTTGAAATGTTCAAATAGAATTTTACAATTTCCTCATTGAGGTGTCCGCCCTCAAAAAGAAAATGCTTTGGTGCGCTTGCCCTTTCAAGAACGCAGCAATCAGGCCAGAAAGTTGTATTATTGTCATTGTTTGTGAGATAGTTGATTGCTACAAATGTCAAAATTAGTACCTGTTTGAATTTCTTCTTGTACTGCTTACATGCCGTGGTGACAGTAAACTTGTTGCTGAAGATATTACACAACTTAGCACCATAACCATTGCGACCACCTGTAAATTAGACATACCGATTTAAAATACGTGTGGTGTGATTAAAAAAAAAAAAAAAAAAAAAACACAATGGAAACCAAAAATTAATACGTTATTTCAGTATTTAGTATTTTAAAGTAATTTATTTATCTGTTATTTTGTGTAATCATTCTGTTTTGGGCCGAAGACCTTTAATGACGCATCTGTGTTGTCTTCACCCGACAGATTCGCCAATAAAACACCAAAACAGAGTCATACTGAATGCAGTTTCAGCCCGTATTTATTCCAAGGGTCGCATAATTAATAAGCAAAAATAGAAACGGTCTTAACTAACCTGTGACCTTCTTTTGTGAATCGTCATAGTTACTGGATGTCAACAGGTGTCCAAATATCATGGAAGGTACGAAGAGTTTCTCTGTCTTGTGCTCCACGATAGGTATTCCTTTTCCATTGTTCCAAATACTGATGAGGTTGTTCTCACTGGAGAATGGTTTATCAACAATAAAAGATTTAGTGGGAGGAATTAATCAGGGTTTTACAAAAAACGTGCAGGAGTTTCAACAAGATCCTCAACTATTTTTGTCACTGTAAGGGATAACTTTTGCAATGTAACATTTGAAAAGTTTCATCATACTGTAGGTGTAGCGTTGGACATCAGAACAACCAGTGCTTAAGGTTTGGAATTTGCCAGTTGAATTTGATAATAATGAAATTTTAAAAAGCGACAACTTCTACTTTGTTACATGTGATGCTACATGCCAAAACCTCAAGAACTTCCTGCCAAACATCAAAACTGGGTTTATTTGCTAATCAAATACCTGATAATACAAGCTTTCAAATGACACATAATTTAGGCCTTTTGGTCCCTTGCAAGCAGGTCACACATGGCCACTGTGCCATGCTCATCATTTTGGAAGTCAGTAGGTATGCGTGTAAACACTGCGTTGCTAAAATTCACACTACACTATATAACACACAGTGACACTGACTTCCAAAATGGCACAACCAGGATTATGGTGATGATGACATCAGATGAATTGGGTAAACAAGGTATGGAGTACTTCTCAACATACAGAATGTTAAAGACATCACATCACATCACATCACATCAAGATCACGGCTGGTGTTTCAGTTGTCTTCAGTTTTAATGCTATTTCACTATTCCCCAGAAGCGCCCGATTTCGGCGTGGGACGTCACAATTAATACAGTATTACACTATTTTTTTAATACACAATCATGTTTATATAATTGTTATGTACCTGTCAAATGAGAAAAACTACTTGAAACTTACGGGTCAATAGTAATCTTTATCAGATTCATGGATGGATCCCTCTGTTTATTGTCAGCAGCATTCACTGTATACAAAGATCAGAAGAGGATATTAAAAATTTGTCAGTTGTTGCAGAAGATTGAACCTAACCAGACTCAGCCCTTCAAAACCTAACTGCATGCTTTCTTTGATTCTGTTGGATTGAGGATTGCACTATTAGACTAATTATGCTTTACATGGGATCAGGCATACCACCAGTTAGAGTGTTTAGAGTGAGGAATGATGGTAGTAAATCACCCAAGGCAGTTGAAGGGTTAAGTGGCTAGGAAGCTGTAATTACATACAAATATTGTTCAACATTTTAACAGTACGAGTGTCAAGTAGTACAAACGTGGGGTTCATTAATTTATTGCTGACTAGTACCAGGGTTCTTCCCATGCACAAGCTAGCGTATCGGGCTGATATGCGCAAATTACAGGCCGATACACAGGAATTACAGCTATTAGACAAAAAAAATATATATATACATATTTTTTTGTTTTGTTTTAGATTTAAGATTAAATTCACGTGAACAAAATCAAAACATAAAACTATTTTAAATGCTCCAGATTGCACTGTAGAGCTTTTCATACCAAACATAAAAATCACATAAAAACGTCAGCGTGATTTGGCCACACTTGCAAAATTTAGGTCCAGAAAGTCCTCATGCTTTGCAAAACCCTCTGGAGAACCCCTAGCACCAAAATCAAGGAAAGGGGCTATCTCCAAAAGAAGTCTCTTTACCATCTTTGAAATGTTGACAACTTACAAAACTCATTCAAACTAAATATTACTTAATTTACTTGCAGATTTTTTTGTTTACTCACCGAGGATTTCATCAAAGATTTTGTACAATCCAGGGACAAAAGTAACCTCTCTGTTTTCAAGATTTCCATCATCCACAACCCACATTACCTGAAAATAATCAAGTTATGAAACATTTTTGTTTAATATACTGGGTTCTCCTCATTTACAAGCTAGAGTACCCCAGCTAATGCTAAAATACTCACTGATTTGTAGACGACATGAAAGCAAAAAAGGTCCAATCGCAAAACAATGAAAAATCACACCAACTTTTTTTTTATAAATTCAAGATTAAATCATCATCCATGACATGCTTCAAACCTGTGCCCAACTTCTTAAGCACAAAAAGTACTAAGCTACAACAAAAATATGCTTACCAGAAAAAGGTTACCAGCCAAAATAGCATGTTACATGTGTCATATGTAACTGGTATCCTGCTTATTTTTGCTAAGCAGAAATTTGTTAAGCAATATCTGCTTCAGCAACTCCAAGATATTTGGCCCTGACCTCCAAAACTACTTGACTTTTAGGACCGATTTTAAAAGGACTTGGACCTGATGTATACATTTGTACATGACTTTGAGGAATTGACTACATCTCTGAATCTTCAAACTAATCCTATAACCTTACCTGCGAAACTGGCTCTACTGATCCGATGTACGTGTCCGGCCTGAGCAGAATATGCTCCAGCTGAGTCTTCTTCTGGTAGATGCGTTCCACTGAGAGACGCTTATCAGATTTGTTGGGTTTTCTGTCAGGAGTGGCGTCATCTGACGGGAAGGCACTGCTGCTTTCTTTCTTGACTCCCGTGACTTTTTTCTTCTTTTTGGAATCCTCCTTTGCATTCATATTCTCAAAAAGTGTCTGCAAAAAAACATACATTAAAATAAATAAATAAATTTCAATTCATGTACAGAATTATATAATATAGATAGAAAAAAAAACCTCAAAACAAAATGTTTACAATCACACGGGCCCTAAAAAGTGGTCATGTCTCCATTTTTGTTCTGTCGTTCTAGCCGCATGTGTTCTAATTTCCTTTGTCAATGTCTGCCATGTCCTCGACATGCTTGGTCTAGCCAATTCAATCAATATTCATGGATAGTAATTACAGAAGAGTCAAAAAATGTGTTGTTCAACCAGTCATGACATGCAAAATTTCATAACCCTTAAAACTAAAGTTAACTAGGACCTGCAAAAGTAGTAGCTCTTGGTCACATTCCTTAGACCGTGGCAAATTTTTTCAACAATTTTAGGAGTTTGCCGGTTTGCCCCTGGTCATTGAATAACATTTCCTTGAATAACATTTCCACAAAATCTGCAAAATTCTGGAATCAAATAAAGAAGGCTTCCAAATTTAAGATAATTTTACAAAGGATTTTTGTTGGAATAAATATAAATTAAAAAATTAATAAAAGTAAATAAATTGTATGTAATGTTTTACCCATACACTGATGTGTGTTAATCCCCGATGCAAAAATTAACATCTATCAAAATAAATTGTACACACAAATTTACCAATAACCTGAGTGATCTACAAATGCGCTACGCCCTATAACATCTTGAATTACACTCTATAAAATATCAAAGTTAAATCAGGGATAAATAACTTTAGTACAAAAACACTCAAAATAAGAAGCAAGCAGGTAACAATTAAGAGAAGTACAAAACGGTACACTCACAAAAAAACCTTAACATTTGCGGATAATCTTTTCAAAAGAACAAAATACCAATTAATTCAAGAATCAAATAAAGTTTGCATCAAAATCTAAGAAATTAAAAATGTTCATTGGATGAATCTTTATATAATCACTGTCACTGACCGATTGTTTTCAGTGATGAATTTGCACTTCAGTTTTTAAAGTGTATAGCGGCCCCAGTTTTAGTAAAATGTGTCTAAAACTATAACAAGTATAAGAAATGTATAAATTACTGCCTGTTTTAGAATATGGGATCGTGAATTGATCTGTCTTTTTAAATTTTACTTATCACTGTTTCCTTAGTTTTTTTCAGTTTTTGAACATGATTATTTAATGAAACTGTGACAACTTATTTGAAGATCCACCAAGACAATGTATGCTTAAATTAAGGTATTAACACAAGAAAACACAACTTGTCAAACTGATATATAACGTTATGTTAGTATACTTAAAAACAACGGTATATACCATTGTTTTTTGTTGCATGTCAATTTGCTAAAAGTGAAGTAGTATGTCATTGTCAGAAATACACCACTTTACCTTATATTTCCAGCTTTCCAAATAAATGCAAGTGTGACCATAGTTGCGATGGTAACCTTCCATCCTCCCGACCGTTGGGAGGATGGAGGGTTACGATCCTCGCAACTAGTGTGACCATCAGTCCATGGAGTGACTTACACCGTTTTTATGAATATGAGTTAAAGTCACAAAGTCCTCAACTTTTAGGCTGACATAATAAAAATACACTGCAGAGTGTATCTTCTATTAAACGAGGCGTTGCCTGGTGATGTTGAGTTTCAAAATCATAAATAGCCCCCTCAGTCATTGTCATTCCTCACTTTATTGGAAAACAGCTTAATCTGAAATGGTGGGGGGGGGGGGTACTCCTAGAACTATGAGGTTCGTTCCGCTAGTAATCGTCTCCACGAGCCTCATAGAGTGACATGTACAAAATCCTATTCGAAACTTTCTGCCCTTCACATTTACATGGCTACAGTTCTTTTTTGTAATCAGATCTCGCCAAAACTAGGCTCTATGTGCTCTTTCAACTCTCATCGAGCGTTGCACGGGTCCAGAAAATCCACTCCGCAAACTAAACGTTGTTAAAAAGGGATAAATTCTCACCGTAACTCAGATCCCATTCAAACAGTATTGCAACAAATATGGCGACCGGAGTTGCAAAATTAACTGGTATGCTGCTATGCGGTGCGCTGGTCCTATGGGCTGGTTCCGCGTACCAGTTAATTTTGCAGCTCCAGCCGCCATATTTGTTGCATTACTGTTTGAATGGGATCTGAGTTACGGTGAGAATTTATCACTTTTTAACAACGTTTAGTTTGCGGAGTGGATTTTCTGGACCCGTGCAACGCTCGATGAGAGTTGAAAGAACACATAGAGCCTAGTTTTGGCGAGATCTGATCACAAAAAAGAACTGTAGCCATGTAAATGTGAAGGGCAGAAAGTTTCGAATAGGATTTTGTACATGTCACTCTATGAGGCTCGTGGAGACGATAGCGGAACGAACCTCATAGTTCTAGGAGTAGGGGTGGGGGGTTGCGCCGACCGATCATTGAGGGATAAATTTGCCCAAAAAAGTAAGTCTCGATTTGAAAGTTGATGTCTGGTTTTAAAGGACAGGGTTCGTTGGGCCAAGAAACGGAGTCCAGCGTATTGGCACAATGGGTCAATGTATAGGGCTAGTTAAAATCCAGCGCTGCACCCGTTAGGTTTCGGTGCGGCGGATTGTGGGACGAGCTGCACAAAAGATAGGCTTGGACGTGTGGATAAGGATTCAACCGATGTCAAAAATCCTTGCCACACTAGTTGGGCTAATTTCGGCTAATCATCGATTTGGAGAACCGAAAATAATCGTGAGTACAATTAAAATAAATGCATTTCAATCATTTCATCGTAAATACTTGGACTTGGAGAGAAGCCAGTAGGCGATTTTCAGGCAATTCTGTCGAGTCTTTGTCGTAATTTTGACAATTTTGTAACTGATTCATATAAAATCCGCTTCGCAGCACTTTCTAAATATACCATGGACTGGGGCGCTAGTACGACCGATGATGTCAAAATCTCAAAAAAGGAGTACAGCGCCCCAGTTACTGGGTCTAACGAACAATAAAATGTTAAAATCTCAACGAGTACAGCGCCCCAGTTACTGCTGGGCCTAAGTTAACTGGGCATTTATATTATCGGTATTTGCTAGCATTAAATTTTGAGATAGCGCAGCCAGTGCAATCTTCACTCCCTCACTCGTCAGTCATTTTTCAGTTAGTCATTTCAAATTTTCAACGCTGAGGTTCAGTTGGTTTAATTAAAAAAATTCAGCATTTTTTAGTTTGGAAGTTTGGAACAGCCTTTTCTTTGTTACATTATTTCACACATTACAATAACAACACAACGTACCTTCAATGGTTCACTGCTCGCCATTTTAGAACCAGAATATGGAATCCACAATGGCTAAACTTCGAAAAATAACGTTTTGTTGAGATCACCTGAAATTCCAGTAAATAGTATGAAATCTCGATCTCCCCGGCGGTAACTCAAATCTCTCAATCCGCCGCCAAAATAATCCAATCATATGATCACATCGAGGTCACGTGAACGTCAAAACTATGAAATCACGTTTTTTCTCGCAAAAGTGCAAGACAAATAAATAATGTTCGCGAAAATAAAATTAAAATATACGATTTTCAACTTACCACCCATTTCAAACCAGCTTGATCAGAGTCTCCAGCCCCAGTTTCTGATGCCATGTTTTGATTTGTCGATTGCGGAATGTGTTTTGCTGTTTAGTTCACTGATTAACCTAACCAGTCGAAAAATAAAACTGATTCAAAATGTTGTCATTGTTCTCAGCACGACGTACATTACATGGGCGAAGCGGCGTTTGTCAGACAGCGTGACTTTTTCGCCCGACAAAATTCACGAACAATCCTCGTCCAATTAATCAAGGATACAACACACAACATGGCATAAAAAGATGACTATGGAATTCGATTTTACATTGAAATTTGACAAAAATTCATTATTTAGCCAATTAAATTGGAGAAAAGATCAAAATATTTCCTTCCGAATTTCGCGAGATTTTTGCAGTTGTGCTCAGTTCACATATAATCTTTAATTGGACAATATGAAAAGTGAAACTAAATGTGTTATTTTCAAAAAAGGTGTTTTTTCGTTGTTTGTTTAAACACACAAAAATTCTGAATTATTTATTGCCATAAATATATATCTGAACTTAAATATTACAAAGTAAATCTTAGTAATTTATTTTGTTACAATTTTTGTGACCAAAAATGTTAGTTTGAACAGCCAATTAAAGAGTGGCTCTTAAATGCAACCAGAGCTGGTTAAGTATAGTCTTGTACCTTGTACAGAATAGGCTATTAGGCACACTTTTGTTGCGTTCAATATATTAACCAGACTAAATAAAATGGTTTCAACGTAAAATACATGGGACATAAGGTGAGGGGGGCGGAGTTAAATATTACTCACAACTTGACAATAGGTTGCTACTCTTAAGGGTCCCTCTTTTCTACTTATATCCGATGTCATTAATATAAAAGTTACCAAGTTGAGTGTAATTTTAAACCAATTTGTTGTGTTTTTGTGGCAGGCAGCTGCGATGTGACTGACTTGGTTTTCTCACAAGTTGCTGAACTTTCAATCATCATGGCTGGAGCTGCGTTGAAACGGCTCATGGCTGAGTATAGACGTGGGTTGTTCACGTTGGACGTTCTGTTGTTGGAAAATAATTTAATCTTTAGACATTGGCCTAGCCCTAGCAATGCATATAATTTTATTTATAAAAATAAATAAATAACTGTTTTGTTAATAATACATGTAATATAATCATAATTTGATATTTTAACTGTTATTACATTTTTTATAAATGTAACATAAGGCGACAATGCCGTATCCAGCTGCCACTTTATCTCCCCTAATTTAGGTCAAATTATATCCTTACCATGCTTACTCCTACCCTAGTCCTAGAAGTAGAACTATGAGGTTCGTTTCGCTATCGTCTCCACGAACCTCATAGTTCTAGGAGTATACCATGCTTACCCGTCCTGAAAGGGACAGAGAGGAACAAGCACTTTGAACAATTACAAAGTGTCAAAATTATGAAAAATAAGCCATTCACGTGTATGTTAGGGCTTGACAATGCTACATTTTAGTTCCTTTTGGCATGAATACGCAAAAGATTCGGACGCGTGCTGAAATGTCAGCTTGGTTTTTCCTTTTAAAAGTTTATTTTTTAGCAACCATTCTACCAATTCCTAGAGAGGAATATTAAAAAAAGGAAAACTAAAGCCCAAAATTAAAAAATCAAAAAATTACTTAGAAAGTGGCAGTCGGATATGGAAACGTTTCCAAACATAATAAAATTAAAACGAACATTCAAAAAGCTCATGATCGCATAATGCAGAAATACAGGGACCTTGTTTCTGACATTTCGGATAAGGGGTTCGCGTGTGATCTGACGTGCCTGAAGTTGGACCGCGTGGACTTGTTACTCCTGAAAATGTTGTAAACATTGCCAGCATCTTCTCTTTTGTCAAAGCTGAGCCAGCCAAATCACTCGGAAATGAGCTCCATAAATTGGCCCTCCTGTCCAGTTATACCATCTGGAATGCTATGCAGGAGCCGGCTTGGGGTCTGAAGACCAGCCCAGCATATTTCCCAGTATCCTCACCAGTTGTTTTCTTATGTATTTGTTTTGGTATTTTGTTTGTGTTTACTTTTATTGTACTTTGTGCAGCCCTGCGTATTATCCGGAGCACTTTGTGATCCAGGTTTCGTCCTGGGCTTAAATGTTCCTTGCTTTGCTCCTGCTTAATATATTGCTTTTTGCTTGAATAAAGGTTGATGTAACACATAATTTATAAATAATCATTAATAATTGTAAATAACAAACATTAATTAAAATAGACCTTGCACATGGTGTCATTTGAGTAGGGTGCCCTTGGTTGAGCGCTGCGTATGTAGATGTGGGTTTTCCGTGGTTGCGTCAGCATTTTACTTCCGATGGCATCATGATGACATTGTGCATAATTGAGGTCTAAATTTAAATTATTTTGTTTCATTTATTTGATGATAGGCCTAGTGCCTTTAGGATATTTTCACACAGTTTATGTAGGCCTACCCCCTGTGCAGTTGTCCCCAGCCTTATTTACCGCTTAGAAATTATATAAGTATACTTTTGAGAACCTTTTCGTAAAGAAATGTAAGGCAAATCCCCAGTAATTAACGAGAAATTGTCAAATAAAAAAAAGCGGTCAAAAGTTAATGTATACACATTGCATCCATCAAAAATAGTCACTTCAGCTAGCAGGCTGAATCTACGGTGGCTGATTTCTGCCAACAACCAACAAATTTGATTTGTTGAGTTTAGTTTACTACCTTTATTGCACAAAACACCAAAATAAGACGTGGTGCAAAAGGGGAAACCCCAAAATGCACGCAGTCCCACTGCAATCGATGGTGTACCCTTGTTCACGCATCAAAACAGGGAAATGGATAATTTAAAAGTAATATTTTTTTTTTTTTACAATCTGTGATCATTTTGTTTTCATTTTCTTGCAGAACTAACAATAAATCCTCCAGAGGGAATTATAGCTGGACCTTTAAATGAAGATAACTTTTTTGAATGGGAAGCCATGATCACGTAAGTTATTGTAAAAAAAAACATATTGTTAAGCATCCTTTGTTGTCAATTTCTGCTGGTCGGGAGAGAATTTTTTTATTTATTTATTATTTTTTTTCCCCTCTCCATTCAATCAATACACTACACCATCAATTGCATTGCCTGCATTCACCATGCATGTAGCGCCCGCAAAAACAGGCTGACACCCTGACTACCACAAGTGCAGATCAATCGACAGGGCATGGTAAGCACCATGCTCCAAGACAGCATTAGTGGTCAGGCTTTGTTCAGTTATCATTGCTGAAACTGAGGTCGATGAAATTGACATATAGGCCCTTTAAAGTCCATTTATGCTTTACGAGACTACCAAGTGTTTTTGAAATTCTAGGGTAAATATTCTTTAAAAAAATTAGGGGGGAAAAAGGTCCTCGTGAGTTTTTTGCTAGCCGAGCATTTTTTTACACAGCCTTATTGCACCATATTCTATGAGTAACTATAGACCCAGTAACTAGGGCGCTGTACTCCTTTTATGAGTAACATTAGTATCAAAATGGCCATTGTAACGGCAGGGTTGTCAGAGGCCCTAAAAATCATCGATTTGGAGGAAAGAAAATGATCGTGAGTTTAATTGAATGCATTTTAATTCACCTTAAACACTTGGAGAAGACAGTAGGCGAATTTTGAGCAAATCTGTTGAGTCTAAGGCATTTTTTTAACAGAGGTGTTTTAAATTCTCCTGACTGTCGCAGTTACTACATATTCCTTACTGGGGTGCTAGTACGACAGATAGTGTCAAAATCTCAAAAAAGGAGTACAGCGTCCCAGTTACTGGGTCTAGAGTAACTAATAATATTTAAAGTTATCACACAAGCCCGAGTGGAATACGATATATGTAGCCTCGTATATCCCACGAGGCTGCAGGCCGAGTGGGATATGGGACGCAGACGTGCTATATTCCCGTATTCCATGAGCATGAGTGTGATAACAAATTTATCTTCCAGTCAACTTCATACCTTTTTCACTTGCGACGAGTGAAAGTTTGCCAATTTTGAGCGTTATTTCATGAAGAGTAGCACGTGCAACGTTTAGAACAACATTTTCCACTGTCCGTATACAGAGTGTGACACCTAATACCCACAATACGCAGAGTGCAATATAGGCTACTGGGAGTATGGTATAGTTTAATATCACACTCCCGTTGAGCAATCTGATTAGAGGATTAAGCCCGCACTGGAAGATTAAAGTTGATTACACTGTAGTTTGACTGATTGTACATTGTACCATACAGTAATTAAAAGTTGTACAGAGCCTAGTATTGGTTTATGGTGCTTCCTCTGTCTATCTTATACGTACGGAATTTATACCTCAAAGTTTGGATACCTGCATCAGCAACTGTGAAAATCAAAATAGTTTTAAGAACCAGAGATGGTAACCAGTGAACATTTACATTATAGTTTTGATGGTTAGCTGATTCTGCCAAGCAAAACATGCCCTCGGCCTAAAAACAAATGTTAATTTGCTCAGTAAAGTTGACCAATGTTTTTATACTCTTGTACAGTGGCCCAGAAGGAACATGTTTTGAAGGGGGTGTTTTTGAGGCGCTGCTCGTCTTCCCTCCCGACTACCCCCTCAATCCACCAAAGATGAAGTTTAAGAGTGAGATGTTTCACCCAAATAGTGAGTATTTTCTTGCATTTGTAGTTGTTTGGGTATGGTAGGGCCTTAAACAATAAGCCATTTTGAGATATGGTGGGTGCAATACTGTGACATTATTAGGTAATGGTATATTTGTCTGTAAACACCCTAACCGTATACAGTGTACTCCTATAGTGTCTGTATCTCAGGCCTTGATCTTAACCAAGGCCACCGAGGCCATTGGCCTCATGCCCTGTCGAGTTGGCCAGCATTCCCTTCAGAAAAATTGCACTGTCACTACCAACTTGGCCAGCATGTGCTTGTACAATTTCTCTGATTTGGCCAGCAAAGGCCTGCCCCCGTTTTTCTTAAGATCAAGGCCTGTATCTGTATCATATAGTCGGCAAAGCATCCTTACGGAAATGTCACACCAACTTGTGGGAGAAAGTTGCAGCTACTAACCATGCCAGAAACACCGGGGCGAACCCCTTCTCTTAGTGGTAAGTGTTTCTAGGTTCTTTTACGTGCGTTGATAGACACTGATACAACACACGGGACCTAAGGCAATAATGGTTAAGAGTCTTGCTTAAGGACACAAGTGTCAAGACCAGGTCCTGAACCCACACTCTGCTGATCAGAAACACTAGAGCTTGAGTCTGGTGTTCTTCACCGCTCGACCACGACACACCACCAAATCTCAAAAAGGCTAATGTGTAAGTGACTCCCATATTCTGTTACTTGGGTATGGTTGGGCCTCATGCAATGTGTAAAGAACTCCCATATTCTGTTATTTGGGTATGGTTGGGCCTTACTTACACAATAAGTCAATAACTACCATATTCTTTTATTTTGGGTATGGTAGGGCCTTATGCAATAAGTCTCTAGCTCCCATATTCTTTTCTGGGGTATGGTAGGGCCTTACCCAATGTGTTAATAACTCCCATATTCTGTATTTGGGTACGGTAGGACTTTACTTACACACTAAGTCAATAACTCCCATATTCTGTTTGGGTATGGTAGTGCCTTGCACATTGTGGGGTATGGTAGTGCCTTACACAGTGTGTTACTCCCATATTCTGTTGGAAAGAAATCGTGATTCAGAGCGAGTCTTACCATGGCCTTGAAGTACGTTTATAAAGTAAACACTAGACCCTGGAAAGTTTGATAAGTTGACTGTTCTGAAGCTATCATGAACCTTGTCAGTAATCTAGCATGATGTCAGCCAGGGGTGTGACATGGTGACTATCCAATTTGGATGCCCTACTTTTACAGCAAATTTCAGACATGCAACTGCAAGACTTTGTTCTGTGTTTTTCAATTTACAATAGCACAGCTGAAAAACTAAAAACGAGGCACTCAGCTGAAAAGTTGCATGCCGGAAATTTGGACATTTTGAAATTCTTCAATGCTTCAACCTTGCAGTCCAGTGAGTATTTAAGGCGTGATTTCCAGACGTTAAACTCATGTGGTGATCTCCTTTTAAGATTGTTAGTGGAGCAGCCCGTGGTCTGTGACTCACTTACCCTGGCTCATGTGTTTTATATTTCTCTTTATGCATATATATATATAGTCTATGCCGATGGGAGAGTGTGTATTTCCATTCTACATGCACCGGGGGATGATCCTATGGGATATGAGAGCAGTGCGGAGAGGTGGAGTCCTGTTCAGAGTGTTGAGAAGATTCTACTGTCAGTTGTCAGTATGCTAGCAGGTATGTACCACTCAAGGATAGATTGTGGTAGCACTTCCTTAAACAGTTCGCTTTGTTTTTAACAAATCTTTACCCTGCCTCTGTGGGGCATTATTTGCTGGGAATAGACCGATCCATTAAGCCCCGCCTACAGTAGCAACTGCCTAGCAACTGCACATGGTGTGACTTTCTTGCCACGATCACAGCGGCGGTTCGGGGGATACTTACACATGGTTTTTGTGAACGGTATGGATTTAGTTTCATGGCCTTTTGAGCTGTGTCTTGAGTTTAAAGAACAATGCAGACAGGAACGCTGTTAAACCACTTTTACATAACTGGACAGGGACCACTGCTGTGGGATTTGCACCACCAGAAATACGAAAAAGTTTAAAGTAAAACAAAAGTTAGTACAGTTGTGTGTGCTGTTGTGTGTCAGAACAATGGCGGCAGTTTGTTTACTTTTCTAATGGGATTTTTAAGGTGTCAGACTTTTGTCAGACTTTCAGTGGCGTTGTCAAGGCTGTGATTGGTCAATGCGTTAGTAGGCGGGGCTTAATGGATTGGTCTATTCTCAGAATAATTTGTTTTTGAGAATATTGTTGTCACAAAGAAACCCTGACTAAACACTGCCAAGACAACAAAGGTTCTCTAAGAAAACACCAGAATTTTGTGTACTCTTTCGAGAACGTATGAGACTCATTTAGCGTGAATTGCAAATCCTCAGCCAAGAGCCACAGCCAATAATTGGTCCCATGGCCGGAATCTAGGCTGGAATCTCGGTTTACTTGGACATATGCTTCCCATTGAGCCGAAATACAGTGATAAACAATGCCGGAAGCCTCTTCATCTCTCGTAATTCTTATCTTTAAATAAAAGGACAAAGGTCTAGAATCAGGGATTACACGATAGAAAAGGGAGATTTAGAGCATTCATTCCAGTACCAACTGTCCCTTGTGTGAGGGGAAATGAAGCGTCCCATGTTGAGTGCATGTTTCATGCAAATTGTAAAATTGATATTTTTATCAATATTTTTTTTTTCATTGTGAGAGCACTTACTGCTGAAGCATTTTCCGGGTCATTGGTTCTCAAACAAATTTAAATGGAGTTATTGGTAAAAAGTTCAATTCAAAGCTCCTTGTTGTAACAATAATTTACTTTTTGTGTTGTTTTCTTTTTAGAACCTAATGATGAAAGCGGGGCAAATGTAGACGCCTCGAAGATGTGGCGAGACGAACGTGAAAAATTTGAAAAAATAGCTCGAGGGATCGTTCGGAAATCACTTGGAATCCCTCCATCGGCCACCTGACAATGTAAAATTTCAAGAAAACAGATTTATTATGTGTATATATATTGAGACAAAATATTATACAATATACATGTACTTTGTATTTACTCACTTGCCCTACCTGCGGTAACCCCTTCTACACACTGATACCACAGACTGCCACAAAAGTACCATACCTTCCAGGCTAGCATTGGGTACAATGGGGTTCTTCTGTTTGTACAGCTGGTATTATCAAGAAACCCAATGGTTTGTGTACTGTGGTCTTGGTCTCCACAGTCTGCTGTGGAAGGATGTGGCACTGGGGTGTTTGGTCGAAGAGTACACCAATAGTGATAGGAATTTCAATGGATTGTAAGCAGTGTCCTCGCCTATCAGTGTTTCACTGCCGAAATTCCAGTTAAAATCCCTGAGGAATGAAGTAAATGTTGTCCGCATGGTCCGGGTGGCTGGTTTATTGCTTTCCCCAAGCTACATGTAAACCGCTGATGGCACGGAGTCCACATATGACTTGGAATTCAAATCTCATTCTAATGACAAAAGTTGAACGAAACACTTCAGGTATGGACAAGTGAAAAAAAAAATACTAGTAGACTCATGAAACACCAAGCTGACTGGTCCCCACTTCAAAAGTCATGGACAATTCATGGGTCCACTTTCAAAGAGCTGCTTAAGCACAAAAAATAGCTAAGCACAACCAAATATGCTTACTAGATTAAGGTTACCAGCCAAAATAGCGTGTCGCATGTACCATTTGTGACTGGTATCCTGCTCATTTCTGCCGAGCAAAAATTTGTTAAGCAATACTTTCTGCTTATATTAAGCAGCTCTATGAAATTGGGCCCAGGGTGGATTTCACAAAGGGCTAGGACTAGTCTGATCTCGAGTTAGGACGAGTAACTAGTCCAAACTTATGGGACTTGTCATAAGTAAGGACTAGTACACTAGTCTGATCTCGAGTTAGGACGAGTAACTAGTCCAAACTTATAGGACTTGTCATAAGTAAGGACTAGTCCTAAGTTGGGAATAGTTTTGTGAGATCCACCCCTGGTTAACTAACTAATTTCTTTCGAACAATGACCAGTCGACATTCTTAATCATGTCCAACTGGATGGAAATGAGTTTACATTTTGTATTCTTTGTAAATTTGTCATTGTGTTGATGAATACTTATTGTAAAGAATTCCTGTACAACAGGTCACTGATGCGAAATAAACTTTCAAAATTGAAATGAACAATTATTATGACTGTGCTGCATCAGACAATACTGTTATTCAATCTTAAAAGTATTTGTGTTAATTGTAGCGATGTGGTACAGTATTAAGCATTACTTGGGGTCAAAAGTTACGCAAACAAAAAGAAATTGTCAATATTAACATTTCTTACCTCATCTTGATTCAAAGAGAGTAATCATACCAGTACAATGTAGTAGCAAATTGGACAACAATAATTTTTAATTCTTTTCTTTAGTTACAGTACTGTTGTTTGAAGGATCGCAGAAATTTATGAAATAGAATATATGCCAATTACCACAAAAAGGGGGTTTACAAACACCGTAAAGATGGTGTTGAGGAAATTGTATTATTATTTACAACTCACTTTAGTGACAAAAAGATATCAAGGGAAACCATTCTGCAATTAAACGATTTTGTTTTTATAATAATTGATAATCTTGTGTAAGTTTGATTTGTTTTCAAATAAGGCAATCTACTTGAGCAATTTACTGGTCCACAATGAACTCTTCAATCTGCACTACAGGATGGAAATAGCATCATGATCAAATGTAGATAGATGTTAATATATGCATCGGGGAATGTTTGCGGATTCGAACTGGCCCCTCGTCACCGGGCGTGCTCGGTGGTCTAGCGGTTAAGATATCTGCTCTAGTCATGCGGGAGTCGTGGGTTCGAATCCCACCCGAGTTGCCTGGGGATTTTTTTCCCACAGGACTCGAAAACCGAGTATACAGTGCTTATCACACATCGGTGTAAGGCAAATTGAAATTGATATGATGAAAAGTACTTGAACCATTCTAAAGCACTTCATTGTTCGTGGGATGAGGAATTTAGGACGGTAGAGGGAGACAACAAAACTTTGTCTCTTGTAGTCAACAATAATTTCTTTCAGAATTTGAGTTTTCAGGGTTGATTTCGAGAGAGAGAGAGAGAAAAAAAGCTAAATTCATAGCTGTATCTGTCACAGGTCACATCATCTGGGTATGGTTAAGAAACTACGAAGGAAATAACTGTTTTAAGCGATGCATTCAACCCCCATGCCTTTGTGTAAAATCTTTGAATTATTGTGGTTGATTTGGGTAGAAGAAAATGTATTTCATCCATCTAATTACACCAGGCGAACGTTCTGCAACATTTGCTTCCAATCGTGCATAAACTGGTCACTCTTTTTAAGGATTAAAAATGAAAGCGCATATTAGTAGAAATCGAGTATCACAAAATGTGTGGCCGATCCGAGCCAACCTGAACAGGTTCATGTTGACAACAGACTACACAGGTTCTGGCAGGAGAATTGCATGTTTCCTGACGAGGCCTACTTCGAACAAGTCAACATGGATGTGGTCGATCAGGTGACATCCCATATCAATCACAATGCACCTGCCTTGTAAATTATTCATTTGTGAGAAGACTACACAGTACGTCAACAACTTTGCTTATTGGGCTTCTTATACATGGAATGTGTTGGTGCTAATAGACGATAAATACAAGCATGGGAACATCCATCAAAATACAAACTTTTGCCAATAATAAGGAAATTATTCACCCGAGCGTTTGTTGAACCGTCTCGGGGATTTTAACAGTGGGTCCATCATAAATTCTTGTTGTAGTTTGTGGTTTTCGGCAGGCAATTTCTTTTTCGCGGTTTCTAAACATTCAAGCTTTGAATTGATAATGATGTGAGAGATTACAATCACTGTGCGAGCTTTATCAAAATAGCTTAAGTCGAAGACAAAGGGGTACAGGGCGGGGCTAATACACATTAACGCTTTGCATTGCTTGAATATTCAACACCGGTAATGAACACGTCCTTACCTTGAGATCCCTTAGCTTACCAACGACGTTAAAGTTAATTGGTATCCAGTAGATACGTCACCGCAGTGTGTGCGCCCTTTCCACAAAACATGATGACGTAAAATGCTCCACGTGTTATTTGGTGTTGTCAGCTGATTATGATAACCTCACGGGGCTGGGAAATATTACTTTGCCCGTAAGGCGTCGTCGCTTTAAATCTGGACAAACATTCTACGCTTAAAGGGGCGGGATATTTTGACGGTTGTTTTTTAGAACATACAGCAAGTGTGGAAGTTTCATCTGATGTTATTAGTGAGAACAAAGCAAAGGAAAACCTTATTAACGTACAGATCACGATCTTCAGTGATTGTCAATACCGTGAACTACTCGTTTGTATTGTTCTTGTCCTTGGAGTAAATTAACTCTGGAAATGACATCACTTATGGGATCTTATTCAGGCCATGCATCTTGGAAACTCGGTAATGACACAAATTATCCTTGATGCGGAACATTTCAATTTGCTGATGGTGCGGTATAACTCAATGTTTTACACATTAATGATATCTTAAATCCCCAGCTCAACATTGGTGGAAAGAAAAACATAATGTTTACAAATTTACATAAACTTTACATGGTACAAAGATAATGATGATAGAAAACTATACCCTTGAAATATTTCTACCTGAAGTGTTATCGCTTTTTAATAATAATGAAATATGATCCAAAATTAATTTTCGTCTAATGAGGCCAAAACTCTGACTATAGTTAAAAGTTGCATGGCCCGATTTTCGCAAAAATATTTTTTCATTTTATGATTTTTTTCTCTGAACGAATTTTGACAGATGATGCAGTTTCAGAACGAAAAGCTTACAAAAACTGTGCCACCCTTGGAAAACGCAAAAAAAAAATACAAAAAAAAAATACATGTAACATGCAAAGTATTGTTTGTATCAATGGCTGATAGATGTGAGTTAATGTCGGTATCCCGACAATTATTCATTTTTAGTTTTTAAATAACTACCACTTATCATTGGCAGATTTCCCCCCTTGCAATACGTTACCTCAAATGAAAGCTTGTAACAAACTTCCCCAAATGTTTAAAACTGGGTATTTAAAATTAAAATCTAAATTTTGGGGTCAAATCGGTTAAATTCGGACTTAGCATCTTTAATGGGATATTTAAACAAGAGTGCCCTCAGATTATGATATTGATAATAATAACAAGCATGTTCTTGGGGTAATTGTTTTTTCTTTTCTGTTTTTTTAATCACCGTTGGGCAGTGTTGTTGACTCGAGTCACTAATTTTTGTGACTTGCGACTTGACTGACACGTGACTTGACTTGAAGAAAATGACAAGTAACTTGACTTGACTTGGACAAAAATGACTTGTGACTTGACTTGACAAGGAAAAATGACTTGGCGACAATACTATCGTTGAGTTATCGCCATAAACGATGATTTTTGTTGGTATGGCATGTCGACGTTTGGGTAAACGTTGTATACTTCTTACTTCAGCCATCAGCATAGTTTGTTTGCTTTTATTTTAATCTCGCAATACTCAGGTGAGCTATCTTGTACTTGTTTTGGCATCAGTGTTATTTTGCAGCTCAGACAAAACCTTCAACCTGTGCATTAACCAGGTAAATGTTAACGGTGTATAGGCAAGAAAGATGTGGAAACAACTTCAGCCATCGTTCGGGTTAAATCTTGTGCGATGTGCAAGACGTTCGTTCAATTTTATTTATTTATTAATTTACTCTAGACAAGATAGCATTGTCGGTATTTCAACTTCTATCCCTTAATGGCCCTGATCAGGATATGTGGATTTTCGCTGTAAAGTTGAAGTTTCAGGTTGACGTGAATTCGTCTTTAAGAACCGCCACACATTCATAATCATAAGACCCCATTGCGTCACATTTTGGGGAAGTGAGAGACAAACAACAGAACAAACCGCAATGAGAGAAGCTTTGTTCCTGTGTTCAGAGATTTGCCCACTAGGCAAGCGTATGATAAAGTTATGATCCATACAGCACTAAGATATCCGAAACATACAGTAGCACGGGAAAACAAGCCTGAATTTTAGTGTTGGGGGAAGGGGGCTATGATTGGCTGGCCTTAAATTCACGAGCCGATCAGTAGAGGAAATGAAGTGCGTACACGTCACGTCGTTCTGAGTCAACCTTTTACAGTGCCAGACAGTGAAACCCTGATGAATTTGTCCCTACACACAGTAAGTATAGCGATCGAACCCCAAACCGATTGCAATTTCCTGTCAATGTCCGTGGCGTATACTTTCTGTCGACATTTCGGAGTTTTTTTTGAACGACTGGGCGCTGATCGACACACGGCTGTGCTTGGAGATTAATCCAGTTTTCCCCCAAGCTGGAATGGACCTGTTGACTGCAACAAGACACATGAGTTAAATATGGCGATGGAATTTTCCATACTTGGGTAAAAGACGCCATTTACATCACCAGGTCACTTGTAGTTTTTTTACGTCACATGCCAACAACCTGCAAAATGTGACACAGGAGAACGTTTTGTAAATTAATTAGAGTTAAACGACCGTGCTGTGAGTGATTTTTTGTTTGTTTGTTTGTTTGTTTGTTTTGCGCCATTTCTTTTTGAGTTTTCGGTCCAAGATGAAGATCAGCACGGTGTTGTTAAACTTGGCTATCGTAGCCTCTGTTGCAGTAGTCACTGTGAATTCTCAGGGAAGAAGACTACCGCCTAATCAAACCCCGCCCATACTGAGACCGGGTAAGTTTAATACCTCATTGTACTTAAAAAAAATACTTGATCAATGTTGTCGAAAATGTAATAACTTGTTTATAAAGTTTGGTGAAGTATCTCAAGATAATAGTTGAGAACATCATTTTAGTTATGAAAACTTTTTTAACGAATGTTTTTGACCAATAATTAAAGTGCAAAATATTACCCATTGTCTTGGATGAGGTTACCGTTCAGCCAGTAATGACTTAGAAGTAGAATCTGAGATTACTCCTACCCCTGCCATCTTGATTTCTTCATTCATTACATAATATGCATGCCAAAACCGAAGTTGAAAAAATGTTAATGTACGGACCAAGTTATGTGTCTATATCTAACTTTGTTAAATAATGGTCACTCTCACGCAGAAAAAAAACACCCAACAAATTCTGCGACATTAATCCAAGAACGTTTTGGGTTTGAAGTGCTTTGTTCGAGAAAATACGTACTGAATTGATTTTCGGTATACCATAAGAAGCAGATACAAAAACTGCTTTCCCTCAAACTTTAGGATATAAGAACTCTGAAAGCTTGTGACTCTAAATTCCATGATTTCTAAAAACAAAAGGTGTAACCAGCGGGTGGGGGAGCACCCCCTCCCCGGCTTAGAACGCTTACCCCCCCCCCCCTCATAAGAGTAAAAAAAAATGCTGATACATCAAAAGCCCCCTCCCCATTCCCAAATAATACCTCTGCCCCGCTTGCCCCCCTCCCCCACCCAAATGAAAAAATCTATTAGCTACGCCACTGGTGGTTTGATAAACCTTTCACCGTGCGCATGTTATACCGGTACTGTTGATATTTCACGAAGATTGTATGATAGTATTATTAATAGTATTCTTTCTTTCTGGTATTGAAACCAAGAGACCCTCAAAAGTGACTTGCACTGTGACACGTAGGCCTGAAGATACCTGTGTAAAAAAGATGTTGAAAATGTCAGTTTGAGATGTGGGAGGAAAACCCCAAATAGGGAAAACCCAATCAATCAGGTATATGGACTGAAAACGCAATCCACATGCAAGGTTTCCAGTCTGGGATTCGAACCAGGGTCACAGAGGTGAAAGGCAGGGAAAGAAACCACTGAGTCAACCTGATGACGCCTCAAAAGGTTACGAATATTGCATCGCACCTTTAAAGGTTTATTAATATAACTGAAAGGGTGTTCATTTCTGAGACTTCCTGGCCAAGACGTGAACGATAGATATTTCGTCTAAAATTGACCTATTTGGTACCTTGCCGGGGCACGAGGGAAATGAGTCACAGCAATCCCATTTTAACCCACTGGACTCAATGGAATTTCAAGCCCTCTGTGTTTTATCATTTTGATTTAGCCTTTGAGAAAGACTCTGCTAGGGTCGAAACGTGAGGCCATTAGCAGTTTTTTTTTCATTTATAAAACAGGTCCTTGTGGTTGGTAAGCAGTTTGCAAAAGCTAATTTAGTTTCTTCATTTGTTTTGTAATTTCCAAGTCATTCAAAATTGTGTTAAGCAAAATTACGGAAAAAATACTTTATCAATGTTGTAAAAAAAAAAATAATCAACGGGAAATGTTTATTCATGAATGTTCCTTCTCAAAACAACACATGAACATTATCTTCTCCAATAATTAAAAAAAAATACTTAATTCAAGACGTCATTTCAGCCACGGCAAGCTTAAACAACTGGGGTTATCAATGAATATTCCAATAGACGAAGATGGATTCAAAGAAGATGGATGGATTCAAATATCAATGTTGTCAAATGTTGGGGCCTAAAGTTACGGAATTCGTGTATATGCGGTTTTGCAAACACCATAAACTACCAGACAGTTCGAAATTACTCTTTGAAATATTGGTTTAGCGGATTTTATAAGGTGCATTGTTTAAAAGATGGAGAAACCCATAAAGCTGCTTTACTCCAAAACATTTTTTTTTTTATAAACGCAACTACTTTCCTTTTTCTCGCTGCGCCATCATAACATTACTTGATATAAAGTAGTTCCTAAAGGTCACCTCGTCGGCCAAAATGGTTAGTCCTGTGTATAGCTGTGATTCGTTGGACCATGGTTGGAGTAGCTGAAACGAGTATAGCTGAAAAAAAACTGCCGTAGTTTAAGGCGGCAGAAGCGGGAAAGGTATATCGGTGGTAATGTCGTCCGGTAATGCGATTCTGTAAAGCAAGAGATTTAGATGCGTGTTATGCACTTAGTTCTATAATGAGAACAAAATCATCTGTTATCAAACAAAAGAACCTATGGATGTTCAAAATGGAATTTTTGCCTGACGTTTGGACCCCAGCGGAGTCTTTCTCACAGGTTGTTATAGTTCTCTACACTGCAAAAACCGGGGTGTTAAATTGATTCTCTTGGCATCTGCATGTGACAACATCGACATGGTGTTAATTTTACCAACGATAAAGCAATGGGGATGACTAACACCATGTCGGTGTTGTCATTATAGATACCAAGGGAATCAATTTAACATCCCAGTTTTTGCAGTGTAGTTATAACCAGACATTTTCATTCGGGAGTGGGAGGCAAGCAGAGCCAGAGACCTAATTGGGGGGGGGGGCTATTTAGATGCCTTGAACCATTCATTATTGTGTGCATTTTCTTCGATTTCATGGGGGCAAAGGGGCAAAGGGGCAAAGGGGCAAAGGGGCAAAGGGGCAAAGGGGCAAAGGGGCAAAGGGGCAAAGGGGCAAAGGGGCAAAGGGGCAAAGGGGCAAAGGGGCAAAGGGGCAAAGGGGCAAAGGGGCAAAGGGGCAAAGGGGCAAAGGGGCAAAGGGGCAAAGGGGCAAGGGTTCTGTGCGGGTTGGGGTGCCCCCCCCCCACCACCGCCACTGAAATGTGAACTCGTCCCTGTCATTAGAACTTCATCATATTGCTTCTATCACCGTCCATAATGAGGCTAGCATTTCAAAATGAGGACCAGACTATTTCTCTACGCCCTCAGTTTGGTTTTGACTGGAATGGAAAACAAGATGGCTTCACTATAACAAAACGAGCAGTCTAACTTAACTTTTCCATCTGTGTTGGTCTTCAGGGCTCTGTTTTCCCGGGGACGGATCCAGGGGCCTGTTATAAACTAATATACTTTGAGTCGACAAACTGCATCAAGTGAGATGTTTTATACTGAGGCAGGGGTCCATAATAAATGTCTTTCAGGGATGTTGCATTTCCTTTGAATCCATCTTCGTCTATTGGACTATTCATTGATATCCCCCAGCTGTTTAAGCTTGCCGTGCATGGTTGAAATGATGTTTTTGAATTAGGTATTTTTTATATTATTATTGGAGAAGACAATGTTCAGGTGTTGTTTTGAGAAGGAACATTTTGTGAGTAAAAAAGTTCCCGTTGATTATTTGGAGAAACACATTAATTCACTCGCGATGTAATTTTCTCCCTTGCAGTCCCTGACACCAGAGGCGTGGATTTCATATTTTGCTTCATGAGTAACTTTCAGGTCCCGGAGCGTCTTATCATCATCGTCGGCGGTAACTCACCGGGAATTTCACGGGTGCGAATCACCGTGCCAGCCCTCAACATCTTGCGATACGTCGAGGTACCAGAACGGCAGACTCGCTTCGTGGACCTCCCTCCGGCCGCTGCAGCAGTCGGTACCGGGTTCCAGAACGGAACCGTGTATGTCCTCGCCGACCAGCAGGTCACCGTTCATGGTATCAACTCGATAACCAACACAAACGATGGGTTCCTGGCAATCCCAACGGACGGTTTAGGATTAGAGTACATAGTGGCTTCGTACGATCCAGTCCCGATTGAGAAGTCACAGTTTATCATATCTGCAACACTGGATTTTACACGAGTTTGGATATCACCAACAGTGCAGATCAGATGGGGTTCTCGGCTCTACCAGCAGGGAGAGAGCATCATCGTAGACCTGCAGAGGTTCCAGTCGATTCAGTTCCAGAGTTCAGCTGATCTTACGGGCTCGCACGTTCGATCAAACAAGCCTGTGTCGGTGTCTTCTGGTGCGTCTTGCACCCTAGTCCCAAGCGCAGTCTACCGATGTGACCATCTGGTGGAGATGATACCCCCAGTCCATACTTGGGGTAAACGCTTCACTCTCCTCCCGTTTGTCAATCGAACTTCCGGGTTCGTCTTCCGCGTAATCGCAGCTCGTCAGCAGACCGAGATCAATGTAGCCGGTACCAACACGTGGATGATGCAGATGGGTGAGTTCAGAGAGTATGACCAGCTGTCCCCTTTCCCGGTTGCCGTGACGGCCAGCAGGCCTGTGCTGGTAGTACAGTATGCCAAAGGGTTTGAGAGTGACATGATGGGAGATCCCTTCATGGTCCTCATACCCCCCGTGGAACAATACATCATGGGTACAGTGACGTTCGGGACGTTTAACGAGACATCTCTCTTGATGCAAAGACTACCTCTCCGGAGCTTCGTCGCTGTGTCCGTGTCGTCCGAGGCCCTCTTCGCAGTGAGCCTCAACAATATTCCCGTTCTTGACAGTAGGAGGAACGTACCTGCCTTTGGTAGATTAGCCACGTACGGAGCAGACCGCTCTTTTGAGATCAACCGCGGTGCCAACACTATTGCCAACCCGTCATTATTTACTAGATTCGGGGCGATTGTGTATGGCTTTGGATACGGGACATCGTACGCATATCCGGTTGGTTATCGGTTGATCCGACAGCTTTGCACCCGCCTGAACCCGGGAACAGGTATGTATCTCCTTTCAGAACAATGACAACTCTTCATTTACTCTTTTCTTATTTTCTGCTTTCTTTGTTTTGTAGTATTTGCCCTCTGTAAAGTGCGTATAGAGACTTTACAATTGTCCATAAATTAGCATATCATGATCAGTTTCAGCTTTGTATTAACCTTCAAGATTCAAATTACCTTAAAGGTAAAATACAGGATTGGTAAACCTGATACTGCAGTGTTCTTACTTCGTGTGATTCAATATAGGGTCTATACCAGATAAAACAAACCTGTGAAAATTGGGGCCCAATCCGTCTTATGACTCAGGATAAAATAGTGAAAAACCGTGCACACTTTTCAGCATGTGAACACATTATCCTTAATTTCGATTCTTGTAACCGAAATTAAAAATCTGGGTCTTCAAAATATGTTTTCTCGACTTTCAAAGTATTTCAGGTAGACATAAATATTTGTATGGAAGATTGTGAACCGTTATGAACTTCATAATCAGAAGGCTTTCAGACTGATACTACTAATAAAAAAGAAACATTTGATGAATATCAATCATGTATTCTATCTTTAAAGTTTCGGACAGTTGTGCTATTTCTTTCTCTCTTTCTTTCTTTCTTTCTTTTTATTTGTGTTTTTTTAAACAAAGAAAGAAATCCTTTCCAAATGCAAAGCTCCCGTAAAAAACTGCGATCTAAACGATGAAGGTTGAAGGTTTTTGTGAAGTTTGTGTGACTATAATATACAATAACTGTTTTATTCCAATAGATGTTAAATTTGAAATGGCGATAAAAACTATTATTTATGTTCTACCATACACACTTTTCCGAGTCCGCAAAAAACACTGGCATATTACTCGGGTGGGATTCGAACCCAAGATCTTTTATTTCATTTTCTCCATGCTCGCCTCGCAATGCCTGGATGTATTAACTGCTCACAATAGTCCATGATCTTTTGCCGATTTTCTTTTGCGTTTTGTTTACATTTTCGATCATCGCAACCGCACCCGGATGATGACTTTGTCCCCAATCGGAAATTGTGTAGTCATCACTGACCCAATGACTGTTTGAGATATATCGAGTCCAGTCCACTATTATTCTGACCTTTGTAAAAAAAAAAAAGCTATTATGTTAATTGACAAGTTCCATCAGAAGAAAGTCTTCCTTACCCTGGTGGAATGAGTCAGGTCAAGATCAACTTCTTAAAACCTCTGAAAAAAAAGAATGTTTTAAAGGGGAAAAGAAATGGCACAGCACAGGTTTTGGTTACCGAAGATGATAAACTTTCAAAACTAAAACCACTGCTGCTCAGTTCACCGAAAGCACAAGGTTTGTAAATAACCTTCATAGCCCCTAAAATACCTTTGATATTAAAATAATTGGTTGGTTGATTGATAAAACTAGTGGGGGTGATAGCCTTGGCTTTCAATCCAAACCGGACCTTTGTCACACAGACATAAAACAGATCCACATGGAA